>CM043003.1:12853458-13056160 GCA_023678885.1 Pogostemon cablin | reverse complement strand
TATTTCCTTCATTTTGATGCTCCTTTTCTTGTTACAATCAACATTTCATTCATTTCGATGCAGATTTCCTTCTTTTTTATGCTCATTTTCTCATTACGATCAATATTTCCTTGGTTTCGATGTATATTTCCTTTGTTTTGATTCTCATTTTCTCGTTACGATTAATATTACTTTGTTTCGATGCATATTTCCTTCATTTTGATGCTCCTTTACTCGTTACGATCAACATTTCATTCGTTTCGATGCAGATTTCCATCATTTTGATGCTTCTTTTCTCAGCACGATCAATATTTCCTTTATTTCGATGATTATTTCCTTCATTTCAATGCTCATTTTCTCGTTACGATCAACATTTTCTTAGTTTCGATGTATATTTCCTTCACTTTGTTGCACTTTTTCTTATTACGATCAACATTTAATTCGTTTTGATGCATATTTACTTCATTTTGATTCTCCTTTTCTTGTTATAATCAATATTTCATTCGTTTCGATGCAGATTTCCTTCTTTTTGATGCTCGTTATATCGTTATGATCAATATTTCCTTTGTTTCGATGCATATTTACTTCATTTTGATGCTACTTTTCTTATTACGATCAACATTTCCATCGTTTCGATGAATATTTCCTTCATTTTAATGCTCATTTTCTCGTATTGATCAATATTTCCTTCGTTTCGATGCATATTTCCTTCATTTTGATGCTCCTTTTCTTGTTACGATCAGCATTTCATTCGTTTCGATGCAGATTTCTTCTTTTTTATGGTCGTTTTCTCGTTACGATCAATATTTCCTTTGTTTCGATGCATATTTCCTTCGTTTTGATTCTCATTTTCTCGTTATGATATATATATCACCTTCCTTTTGATGCATATTTCCTTCATTTTGATGCTCCTTTTCTTGTTACGATCAACATTTCATTCATTTCGATGCAGATTTCATTCTTTTTTACGCTCATTTTCTCATTACGATCAATATTTTCTTGGTTTCGATGCATATTTCCTTTATTTTGATTCTCATTTTCTCGTTACGATTAATATTACTTTGTTTCGATGCATACTTCCTTTATTTTGATGCTCCTTTACTCGTTACGATCAACATTTCATTCGTTTCGATGCAGATTTCCATCATTTTGATGCTTCTTTTCTCAGTACGATAAATATTTTCTTCGTTTCGATGATTATTTCCTTCATTTTAATGCTTATTTTCTCGTTGCGATCAATATTTTCTTAGTTTCTATGTATATTTCCTTCATTTAATGCACATTTTCTCGTTACGATCAACATTTCCTTCGTTTTGATGCATATTTCCATTATTTTAATGCTTCTTTTCTTGTTACGGTCAATATTTCATTCGTTTCGATGCATATTTCCTTCTTTTTGATGCTCATTTTCTCGTTACGATCAACATTTCATTCGTTTCGATGCATATTTACTTCATTTTGCTGCTGCTTTTCTCATTACGATCAATATTACCTTCGTTTCGATGCATATTTCCTTCATTTTGACGCTTCTTTTCTCGTTACGATCAACATTTCATTAGTTTCGATGCATATGTCCATTATTTTGATTTTGATGCTCATTTTCTCGTTACGATCAATATTTCCTTTGTTTCGATGTATATTTCCTTCATTTTGATGCATTTTTTCTCGTTATGATCATCATTTTCTTCTTTTCGATGCATATTTACTCATTTTGATCCACCTTTTTTTTTGCGATCTACATTTCATTCGTTTCCATGCAGATTTCCTACTTTTTTTAAGCTCGTTTTTTCGTTATGATCAATATTTCCTTTGTTTTGATGCATGTTTCCTTCATTTCGATGCTCCCTTTCTCTTTACGATCAATATTTCCTTCATTTCGATGAATATTTCCTTCATTTTGATGATCCTTTTCTTGTTACGATCAATATTTTATTCATTTGGATGCAGATTTCCTTTTTTTTTATGCTCGTTTTCTCGTTATGATCAATGTTTCCTTGGTTTCGATGCATATTTCCTTCTTTTTTATGCTCGTTTTCTCATTGTGATTAATGATTCCTTTGTTTCGATGCATATTTCCTTCATTTTGATGCTCCTTTTCTCGTTATGATCAATATTTCATTCGTTTCGATGTAGATTTCCATCATTTTAATGCTCCTTTTCTCAGTACGTTCAATATTTCCTTCGTTTCGATGAATATTTCCTTCATTTTAATGCTCATTTTTCGTTACGATCAACAATTTCTTCATTTCGTTGTATATTTCCTCCATTTTGATGCACTTTTTCTCGTTACGAAAAGCATTTACTTCGTTTCGATGCATATTTACTTCATTTTGATGCTCCTTTTCTTATTACAATCAACATTTCATTCGTTTCGATGTAGATTTCCTTCTTTTTGATGCTCGGTTTATCGTTATGATCAATATTTCCTTTGTTTCGATGCATATTTCCTTCATTTTGATGCTACTTTTCTTATTACGATCGACATTTCCATCGTTTCGATGAATATTTCCTTCATTTTAATGCTCATTTTCTCGTAACGATCAATATTTCCTTCGTTTCGATGCATATTTCCTTCATTTTGATGCATCTTTTCTTGTTACGATCAACATTTCATTCGTTTCGATTCAGATTTCCTTCTTTTTGATGATCCTTTTCTCGTTATGATCAATATTTCCTTTTTTCGATGCATATTTCCTTCTTTTTTTATGCTCGTTTTCTCGTTATGATCAATATTTCCTTTGTTTCGATGCATATTTCCTTCATTTTGATGCTCCCTTTTTCCTTACGATCAATATTTCCTTCATTTCGATGAATATTTCCTTCATTTTGATGCTCCTTTTCTTGTTACAATCAACATTTCATTCGTTTCGATGCAGATTTCCTTCTTTTGGATGCTTGTTCTCTCGTTATGATCAATGTTTCCTTTGTTTCGATGCATATTTTCTTCATTTTGATGCTCCTTTTCTCTTTACAATCAACATTTCCTTCGTTTTGATGAATATTTCCTTCATTTTAATGGTCATTTTCTCGTTATGATCAACATTTCCTTCGTTTCGATGCGTATTTCCTTCATTTTGATGCTCCTTTTCTTGGTACAATCAACATTTCATTCATTTCGATGCAGATTTCCTTCTTTTTTATGCTCATTTTCTCATTACGATCAATATTTCCTTGGTTTCGATGTACATTTCCTTTGTTTTGATTCTCATTTTCTCGTTACGATTAATATTACTTTGTTTCGATGTATATTTCCTTCATTTTGATGCTCCTTTACTCGTTAAGATCAACATTTCATTCGTTTCGATGCAGATTTCCATCATTTTGATGCTTCTTTTCTTAGTACGATCAATATTTCCTTGGTTTCGATGTATATTTCCTTTGTTTTGATTCTCATTTTCTCGTTACGATTAATATTACTTGGTTTCGATGCATATTTCCTTCATTTTGATGCTCCTTTACTCGTTACGATCAACATTTCATTCGTTTCGATGCAGATTTCCATCATTTTGATGCTTCTTTTCTCAGTACGATCAATATTTCCTTTATTTCGATGATTATTTCCTTCATTTCAATGTTCATTTTCTCGTTACGATCAATATTTTCTTAGTTTCGATGTATATTTCCTTCACTTTGTTGCACTTTTTCTTATTACGATCAACATTTAATTCGTTTTGATGCATATTTACTTCATTTTGATTCTCCTTTTCTTGTTATGATCAATATTTCATTCGTTTCGATGCAGATTTCCTTCTTTTTGATGCTCGTTATATCGTTATGATCAATATTTCCTTTGTTTCGATGCATATTTACTTCATTTTGATGCTACTTTTCTTATTACGATCAATATTTCCATCGTTTTGATGAATATTTCCTTCATTTTAATGCTCATTTTCTCGTATTGATCAATATTTCCTTCGTTTCGATGCATATTTCCTTCATTTTGATGCTCCTTTTCTTGTTACGATCAGCATTTCATTCGTTTCGATGCAGATTTCTTCTTTTTTATGGTCGTTTTCTGGTTACGATCAATATTTCCTTTGTTTCGATGCATATTTCCTTCGTTTTGATTCTCATTTTCTCGTTATGATATATATATCACCTTCCTTTTGATGCATATTTCCTTCATTTTGATGCTACTTTTCTTGTTACGATCAACATTTCATTCATTTCGATGCAGATTTCATTCTTTTTTACGCTCATTTTCTCATTACGATCAATATTTCCTTGGTTTCGATGCATATTTCCTTTATTTTGATTCTCATTTTCTCGTTACGATTAATATTACTTTGTCTCGATGCATACTTCCTTTATTTTGATGCTCCTTTACTCGTTACGATCAACATTTCATTCGTTTCGATGCAGATTTCCATCATTTTGATGCTTCTTTTCTCAGTACGATAAATATTTTCTTCGTTTCGATGATTATTTCCTTCATTTTAATGCTTATTTTCTCGTTGCGATCAATATTTTCTTAGTTTCTATGTATATTTCCTTCATTTTATTGCACATTTTCTCGTTACGATCAACATTTCCTTCGTTTTGATGCATATTTCCGTTATTTTAATGCTTCTTTTCTTGTTACGGTCAATATTTCATTCGTTTCGATGCATATTTCCTTCTTTTTGATGCTCATTTTCTCGTTACGATCAATATTTCATTCGTTTCGATGCATATTTACTTCATTTTGCTGCTGCTTTTCTCATTACGATCAATATTACCTTCGTTTCGATGCATATTTCCTTCATTTTGACGTTTCTTTTCTCGTTACGATCAACATTTCATTAGTTTCGATGCATATGTCCATTATTTTGATTTTGATGCTCATTTTCTCGTTACGATCAATATTTCCTTTGTTTCGATGTATATTTCCTTCATTTTGATGCATTTTTTCTCGTTATGATCATCATTTTCTTCTTTTCGATGCATATTTACTCATTTTGATCCACCTTTTTTTTTTGCGATCTACATTTCATTCGTTTCCATGCAGATTTCCTACTTTTTTATGCTCGTTTTCTCGTTATGATCAATATTTCCTTTGTTTTGATGCATGTTTCCTTCATTTCGATGCTCCCTTTCTCTTTACGATCAATATTTCCTTCATTTCGATGAATATTTCCTTCATTTTGATGATCCTTTTCTTGTTACGATCAATATTTTATTCATTTCGATGCAGATTTCCTTTTTTTTTATGCTCGTTTTCTCGTTATGATCAATGTTTCCTTGGTTTCGATGCATATTTCCTTCTTTTTTATGCTCGTTTTCTCATTGTGATTAATGATTCCTTTGTTTCGATGCATATTTCCTTCATTTTGATGCTCCTTTTCTAGTTATGATCAATATTTCATTCGTTTCGATGTAGATTTCCATCATTTTAATGCTCCTTTTCTCAGTACGTTCAATATTTCCTTCGTTTCGATGAATATTTCCTTCATTTTAATGCTCATTTTTCGTTACGATCAACAATTTCTTCATTTCGTTGTATATTTCCTCCATTTTGATGCACTTTTTCTCGTTACGAAAAGCATTTACTTCGTTTCGATGCATATTTACTTCATTTTGATGCTCCTTTTCTTATTACAATCAACATTTCATTCGTTTCGATGTAGATTTCCTTCTTTTTGATGCTCGGTTTATCGTTATGATCAATATTTCCTTTGTTTCGATGCATATTTCCTTCATTTTGATGCTACTTTTCTTATTACGATCGACATTTCCATTGTTTCGATGAATATTTCCATCATTTTAATGCTCATTTTCTCGTAACGATCAATATTTCCTTCGTTTCGATGCATATTTCCTTCATTTTGATGCATCTTTTCTTGTTACGATCAACATTTCATTCGTTTCGATTCAGATTTCCTTCTTTTTGATGATCATTTTCTCGTTATGATCAATATTTCCTTTTTTCGATGCATATTTCCTTCTTTTTTTTATGCTCGTTTTCTCGTTATGATCAATATTTTCTTTGTTTCGATGCATATTTCCTTCATTTTGATGCTCCCTTTTTCCTTACGATCAATATTTCCTTCATTTCGATGAATATTTCCTTCATTTTGATGCTCCTTTTCTTGTTACAATCAACATTTCATTCGTTTCGATGCAGATTTCCTTCTTTTGGATGCTTGTTCTCTCGTTATGATCAATGTTTCCTTTGTTTCGATGCATATTTTCTTCATTTTGATGCTCCTTTTCTCTTTACAATCAACATTTCCTTCGTTTTGATGAATATTTCCTTCATTTTAATGGTCATTTTCTCGTTATGATCAACATTTCCTTCGTTTCGATGCGTATTTCCTTCATTTTGATGCTCCTTTTCTTGGTACAATCAACATTTCATTCATTTCGATGCAGATTTCCTTCTTTTTTATGCTCATTTTCTCATTACGATCAATATTTCCTTGGTTTCGATGTGCATTTCCTTTGTTTTGATTCTCATTTTCTCATTACGATTAATATTACTTTGTTTCGATGTATATTTCCTTCATTTTGATGCTCCTTTACTCGTTAAGATCAACATTTCATTCGTTTCGATGCAGATTTCCATCATTTTGATGCTTCTTTTCTCAGTACGATCAATATTTCCTTGGTTTCGATGTATATTTCCTTTGTTTTGATTCTCATTTTCTCGTTACGATTAATATTACTTTGTTTCGATGCATATTTCCTTCATTTTGATGCTCCTTTACTCGTTACGATCAACATTTCATTCGTTTCGATGCAGATTTCCATCATTTTGATGCTTCTTTTCTCAGTACGATCAATATTTCCTTTATTTCGATGATTATTTCCTTCATTTCAATGCTCATTTTCTCGTTACGATCAATATTTTCTTAGTTTCGATGTATATTTCCTTCACTTTGTTGCACTTTTTCTTATTACGATCAACATTTAATTCGTTTTGATGCATATTTACTTCATTTTGATTCTCCTTTTCTTGTTATGATCAATATTTCATTCGTTTCGATGCAGATTTCCTTCTTTTTGATGCTCGTTATATCGTTATGATCAATATTTCCTTTGTTTCGATGCATATTTACTTCATTTTGATGCTACTTTTCTTATTACGATCAATATTTCCATCGTTTTGATGAATATTTCCTTCATTTTAATGCTCATTTTCTCGTATTGATCAATATTTCCTTCGTTTCGATGCATATTTCCTTCATTTTGATGCTCCTTTTCTTGTTACGATCAGCATTTCATTCGTTTCGATGCAGATTTCTTCTTTTTTATGGTCGTTTTCTGGTTACGATCAATATTTCCTTTGTTTCGATGCTTATTTCCTTCGTTTTGATTCTCATTTTCTCGGTATGATATATATATCACCTTCCTTTTGATGCATATTTCCTTCATTTTGATGCTCCTTTTCTTGTTACGATCAACATTTCATTCATTTCTATGCAGATTTCATTCTTTTTTACGCTCATTTTCTCATTACGATCAATATTTCCTTGGTTTCGATGCATATTTCCTTTATTTTGATTCTCATTTTCTCGTTACGATAAATATTACTTTGTCTCGATGCATACTTCCTTTATTTTGATGCTCCTTTACTCGTTACGATCAACATTTCATTCGTTTCGATGCAGATTTCCATCATTTTGATGCTTCTTTTCTCAGTACGATAAATATTTTCTTCGTTTCGATGATTATTTCCTTCATTTTAATGCTTATTTTCTCGTTGCGATCAATATTTTCTTAGTTTCTATGTATATTTCCTTCATTTTAATGCACATTTTCTCGTTACGATCAACATTTCCTTCGTTTTGATGCATATTTCCATTATTTTAATGCTTCTTTTCTTGTTACGGTCAATATTTCATTCGTTTCGATGCATATTTCCTTCTTTTTGATGCTCATTTTCTCGTTACGATCAATATTTCATTCGTTTCGATGCATATTTACTTCATTTTGCTGCTGCTTTTCTCATTACGATCAATATTACCTTCGTTTCGATGCATATTTCCTTCATTTTGACGCTTCTTTTCTTGTTACGATCAACATTTCATTAGTTTCGATGCATATGTCTATTATTTTGATTTTGATGCTCATTTTCTCGTTACGATCAATATTTCCTTTGTTTCGATGTATATTTCCTTCATTTTGATGCATTTTTTCTCGTTATGATCTTCATTTTCTTCTTTTCGATGCATATTTACTCATTTTGATTCACCTTTTTTTTTGCGATCTACATTTCATTCGTTTCCATGCAGATTTCCTACTTTTTTATGCTCGTTTTCTCGTTATGATCAATATTTCCTTTGTTTTGATGCATGTTTCCTTTATTTCGATGCTCCCTTTCTCTTTACGATCAATATTTCCTTCATTTCGATGAATATTTCCTTCATTTTGATGATCCTTTTCTTGTTACGATCAATATTTTATTCGTTTCGATGCAGATTTCCTTTTTTTTTATGCTCATTTTCTCGTTATGATCAATGTTTCCTTGGTTTCGATGCATATTTCCTTCTTTTTTATGCTCGTTTTCTCATTGTGATTAATGATTCCTTTGTTTCGATGCATATTTCCTTCATTTTGATGCTCCTTTTCTCGTTACGATCAATATTTCATTCGTTTCGATGTAGATTTCCATAATTTAAATGCTCCTTTTCTCAGTACGTTCAATATTTCCTTCGTTTCGATGAATATTTCCTTCATTTTAATGCTCATTTTTCGTTACGATCAACAATTTCTTCATTTCGTTGTATATTTCCTCCGTTTTGATGCACTTTTTCTCGTTACGAAAAGCATTTACTTCGTTTCGATGCATATTTACTTCATTTTGATGCTCCTTTTCTTGTTACAATCAACATTTCATTCGTTTCGATGTAGATTTCCTTCTTTTTGATGCTCAGTTTATCGTTATGATCAATATTTCCTTTGTTTCGATGCATATTTCCTTCATTTTGATGCTACTTTTCTTATTACGATCGACATTTCCATCGTTTCGATGAATATTTCCTTCATTTTAATGCTCATTTTCTCGTAACGATCAATATTTCCTTCGTTTCGATGTATATTTCCTTCATTTTGATGCATCTTTTCTTGTTACGATCAACATTTCATTCGTTTCGATTCAGATTTCCTTCTTTTTGATGATCGTTTTCTCGTTATGATCAATATTTCCTTTTTTTGATGCATATTTCCTTCTTTTTTTTATGCTCGTTTTCTCGTTATGATCAATATTTCCTTTGTTTCGATGCATATTTCCTTCATTTTGATGCTCTTTTTTTCCTTACGATCAATATTTCCTTCATTTCGATGAATATTTCTTTCATTTTGATGCTCCTTTTCTTGTTACAATCAACATTTCATTCGTTTCGATGCAGATTTCCTTCTTTCGGATGCTCGTTTTCTCGTTATGATCAATGTTTCCTTTGCTTCGATGCATATTTTCTTCATTTTGATGCTCCTTTTCTCTTTACAATCAACATTTCCTTCGTTTTGATGAATATTTCCTTCATTTTAATGGTCATTTTCTCGTTATGATCAACATTTCCTTCGTTTCGATGCGTATTTCCTTCATTTTGATGCTCCTTTTCTTGGTACAATCAACATTTCATTCATTTCGATGCAGATTTCCTTCTTTTTTATGCTCATTTTCTCATTACGATCAATATTTCCTTGGTTTCGATGTATATTTCCTTTGTTTTGATTCTCATTTTCTCGTTACGATTAATATTACTTTGTTTCGATGTATATTTCCTTCATTTTGATGCTCCTTTACTCGTTAAGATCAACATTTCATTCGTTTCGATGCAGATTTCCATCATTTTGATGCTTCTTTTCTCAGTACGATCAATATTTCCTTGGTTTCGATGTATATTTCCTTTGTTTTGATTCTCATTTTCTCGTTACGATTAATATTACTTTGTTTCGATGCATATTTCCTTCATTTTGATGCTCCTTTACTCGTTACGATCAACATTTCATTCGTTTCGATGTAGATTTCCATCATCTTGATGCTTCTTTTCTCAGTACGATCAATATTTCCTTTATTTCGATGATTATTTCCTTCATTTCAATGCTCATTTTCTCGTTACGATCAACATTTTTTTAGTTTCGATGTATATTTCCTTCACTTTGTTGCACTTTTTCTTGTTACGATCAACATTTAATTCGTTTTGATGCATATTTACTTCATTTTGATTCTCCTTTTCTTGTTATGATAAATATTTCATTCGTTTCGATGCAGATTTCCTTCTTTTTGATGCTCGTTATATTGTTATGATCAATATTTCCTTTGTTTCGATGAATATTTACTTCATTTTGATGCTACTTTTCTTATTACGATCAACATTTCCATCGTTTCGATGAATATTTCCTTCATTTTAATGCTCATTTTCTCGTATTGATCAATATTTCCTTCGTTTCGATGCATATTTCCTTCATTTTGATGCTCCTTTTCTTGTTACGATCAGCATTTCATTCGTTTCGATGCAGATTTCTTCTTTTTTATGGTCGTTTTCTCGTTATGATCAATATTTCCTTTGTTTCGATGCATATTTCCTTCGTTTTGATTCTCATTTTCTCGTTATGATATATATATCACCTTCCTTTTGATGCATATTTCCTTCATTTTGATGCTCCTTTTCTTGTTACGATCAACATTTCATTCATTTCGATGCAGATTTCATTCTTTTTTACGCTCATTTTCTCATTACGATCAATATTTCCTCGGTTTCGATGCATATTTCCTTTATTTTGATTCTCATTTTCTCGTTACGATTAATATTACTTTGTTTCGATGCATACTTCCTTTATTTTGATGCTCCTTTACTCGTTGCGATCAACATTTCATTCGTTTCGATGCAGATTTCCATCATTTCGATGCTTCTTTTCTCAGTACGATAAATATTTTCTTCGTTTCGATGATTATTTCCTTCATTTTAATGCTTATTTTCTCGTTGCGATCAATATTTTCTTAGTTTCTATGTATATTTCCTTCATTTTAATGCACATTTTCTCGTTACGATCAACATTTCCTTCGTTTTGATGCATATTTCCATTATTTTAATGCTTCTTTTCTTGTTACGGTCAATATTTCATTCGTTTCGATGCATATTTCCTTCTTTTTGATGCTCATTTTCTCGTTACGATCAATATTTCATTCGTTTCGATGCATATTTACTTCATTTTGCTGCTGCTTTTCTCATTACGATCAATATTACCTTCGTTTCGATGCATATTTCCTTCATTTTGACGCTTCTTTTCTTGTTACGATCAACATTTCATTAGTTTCGATGCATATGTCTATTATTTTGATTTTGATGCTCATTTTCTCGTTACGATCAATATTTCCTTTGTTTCGATGTATATTTCCTTCATTTTGATGCATTTTTTCTCGTTATGATCTTCATTTTCTTCTTTTCGATGCATATTTACTCATTTTGATTCACCTTTTTTTTTGCGATCTACATTTCATTCGTTTCCATGCAGATTTCCTACTTTTTTATGCTCGTTTTCTCGTTATGATCAATATTTCCTTTGTTTTGATGCATGTTTCCTTTATTTCGATGCTCCCTTTCTCTTTACGATCAATATTTCCTTCATTTCGATGAATATTTCCTTCATTTTGATGATCCTTTTCTTGTTACGATCAATATTTTATTCGTTTCGATGCAGATTTCCTTTTTTTTATGCTCATTTTCTCGTTATGATCAATGTTTCCTTGGTTTCGATGCATATTTCCTTCTTTTTTATGCTCGTTTTCTCATTGTGATTAATGATTCCTTTGTTTCGATGCATATTTCCTTCATTTTGATGCTCCTTTTCTCGTTACGATCAATATTTCATTCGTTTCGATGTAGATTTCCATAATTTAAATGCTCCTTTTCTCAGTACGTTCAATATTTCCTTCGTTTCGATGAATATTTCCTTTATTTTAATGCTCATTTTTCGTTACGATCAACAATTTCTTCATTTCGTTGTATATTTCCTCCGTTTTGATGCACTTTTTCTCGTTACGAAAAGCATTTACTTCGTTTCGATGCATATTTACTTCATTTTGATGCTCCTTTTCTTGTTACAATCAACATTTCATTCGTTTCGATGTAGATTTCCTTCTTTTTGATGCTCAGTTTATCGTTATGATCAATATTTCCTTTGTTTCGATGCATATTTCCTTCATTTTGATGCTACTTTTCTTATTACGATCGACATTTCCATCGTTTCGATGAATATTTCCTTCATTTTAATGCTCATTTTCTCGTAACGATCAATATTTCCTTCGTTTCGATGTATATTTCCTTCATTTTGATGCATCTTTTCTTGTTACGATCAACATTTCATTCGTTTCGATTCAGATTTCCTTCTTTTTGATGATCGTTTTCTCGTTATGATCAATATTTCCTTTTTTTGATGCATATTTCCTTCTTTTTTTTATGCTCGTTTTCTCGTTATGATCAATATTTCCTTTGTTTCGATGCATATTTCCTTCATTTTGATGCTCTTTTTTTCCTTACGATCAATATTTCCTTCATTTCGATGAATATTTCTTTCATTTTGATGCTCCTTTTCTTGTTACAATCAACATTTCATTCGTTTCGATGCAGATTTCCTTCTTTCGGATGCTCGTTTTCTCGTTATGATCAATGTTTCCTTTGCTTCGATGCATATTTTCTTCATTTTGATGCTCCTTTTCTCTTTACAATCAACATTTCCTTCGTTTTGATGAATATTTCCTTCATTTTAATGGTCATTTTCTCGTTATGATCAACATTTCCTTCGTTTCGATGCGTATTTCCTTCATTTTGATGCTCCTTTTCTTGGTACAATCAACATTTCATTCATTTCGATGCAGATTTCCTTCTTTTTTATGCTCATTTTCTCATTACGATCAATATTTCCTTGGTTTCGATGTATATTTCCTTTGTTTTGATTCTCATTTTCTCGTTACGATTAATATTACTTTGTTTCGATGTATATTTCCTTCATTTTGATGCTCCTTTACTCGTTAAGATCAACATTTCATTCGTTTCGATGCAGATTTCCATCATTTTGATGCTTCTTTTCTCAGTACGATCAATATTTCCTTGGTTTCGATGTATATTTCCTTTGTTTTGATTCTCATTTTCTCGTTACGATTAATATTACTTTGTTTCGATGCATATTTCCTTCATTTTGATGCTCCTTTACTCGTTACGATCAACATTTCATTCGTTTCGATGCAGATTTCCATCATTTTGATGCTTCTTTTCTCAGTACGATCAATATTTCCTTTATTTCGATGATTATTTCCTTCATTTCAATGCTCATTTTCTCGTTACGATCAATATTTTCTTAGTTTCGATGTATATTTCCTTCACTTTGTTGCACTTTTTCTTATTACGATCAACATTTAATTCGTTTTGATGCATATTTACTTCATTTTGATTCTCCTTTTCTTGTTATGATCAATATTTCATTCGTTTCGATGCAGATTTCCTTCTTTTTGATGCTCGTTATATCGTTATGATCAATATTTCCTTTGTTTCGATGCATATTTACTTCATTTTGATGCTACTTTTCTTATTACGATCAATATTTCCATCGTTTTGATGAATATTTCCTTCATTTTAATGCTCATTTTCTCGTATTGATCAATATTTCCTTCGTTTCGATGCATATTTCCTTCATTTTGATGCTCCTTTTCTTGTTACGATCAGCATTTCATTCGTTTCGATGCAGATTTCTTCTTTTTTATGGTCGTTTTCTGGTTACGATCAATATTTTCTTTGTTTCGATGCTTATTTCCTTCGTTTTGATTCTCATTTTCTCGGTATGATATATATATCACCTTCCTTTTGATGCATATTTCCTTCATTTTGATGCTCCTTTTCTTGTTACGATCAACATTTCATTCATTTCTATGCAGATTTCATTCTTTTTTACGCTCATTTTCTCATTACGATCAATATTTCCTTGGTTTCGATGCATATTTCCTTTATTTTGATTCTCATTTTCTCGTTACGATAAATATTACTTTGTCTCGATGCATACTTCCTTTATTTTGATGCTCCTTTACTCGTTACGATCAACATTTCATTCGTTTCGATGCAGATTTCCATCATTTTGATGCTTCTTTTCTCAGTACGATAAATATTTTCTTCGTTTCGATGATTATTTCCTTCATTTTAATGCTTATTTTCTCGTTGCGATCAATATTTTCTTAGTTTCTATGTATATTTCCTTCATTTTAATGCACATTTTCTCGTTACGATCAACATTTCCTTCGTTTTGATGCATATTTCCATTATTTTAATGCTTCTTTTCTTGTTACGGTCAATATTTCATTCGTTTCGATGCATATTTCCTTCTTTTTGATGCTCATTTTCTCGTTACGATCAATATTTCATTCGTTTCGATGCATATTTACTTCATTTTGCTGCTGCTTTTCTCATTACGATCAATATTACCTTCGTTTCGATGCATATTTCCTTCATTTTGACGCTTCTTTTCTTGTTACGATCAACATTTCATTAGTTTCGATGCATATGTCTATTATTTTGATTTTGATGCTCATTTTCTCGTTACGATCAATATTTCCTTTGTTTCGATGTATATTTCCTTCATTTTGATGCATTTTTTCTCGTTATGATCTTCATTTTCTTCTTTTCGATGCATATTTACTCATTTTGATTCACCTTTTTTTTTGCGATCTACATTTCATTCGTTTCCATGCAGATTTCCTACTTTTTTATGCTCGTTTTCTCGTTATGATCAATATTTCCTTTGTTTTGATGCATGTTTCCTTTATTTCGATGCTCCCTTTCTCTTTACGATCAATATTTCCTTCATTTCGATGAATATTTCCTTCATTTTGATGATCCTTTTCTTGTTACGATCAATATTTTATTCGTTTCGATGCAGATTTCCTTTTTTTTTATGCTCATTTTCTCGTTATGATCAATGTTTCCTTGGTTTCGATGCATATTTCCTTCTTTTTTATGCTCGTTTTCTCATTGTGATTAATGATTCCTTTGTTTCGATGCATATTTCCTTCATTTTGATGCTCCTTTTCTCGTTACGATCAATATTTCATTCGTTTCGATGTAGATTTCCATAATTTAAATGCTCCTTTTCTCAGTACGTTCAATATTTCCTTCGTTTCGATGAATATTTCCTTCATTTTAATGCTCATTTTTCGTTACGATCAACAATTTCTTCATTTCGTTGTATATTTCCTCCGTTTTGATGCACTTTTTCTCGTTACGAAAAGCATTTACTTCGTTTCGATGCATATTTACTTCATTTTGATGCTCCTTTTCTTGTTACAATCAACATTTCATTCGTTTCGATGTAGATTTCCTTCTTTTTGATGCTCAGTTTATCGTTATGATCAATATTTCCTTTGTTTCGATGCATATTTCCTTCATTTTGATGCTACTTTTCTTATTACGATCGACATTTCCATCGTTTCGATGAATATTTCCTTCATTTTAATGCTCATTTTCTCGTAACGATCAATATTTCCTTCGTTTCGATGTATATTTCCTTCATTTTGATGCATCTTTTCTTGTTACGATCAACATTTCATTCGTTTCGATTCAGATTTCCTTCTTTTTGATGATCGTTTTCTCGTTATGATCAATATTTCCTTTTTTTGATGCATATTTCCTTCTTTTTTTTATGCTCGTTTTCTCGTTATGATCAATATTTCCTTTGTTTCGATGCATATTTCCTTCATTTTGATGCTCTTTTTTTCCTTACGATCAATATTTCCTTCATTTCGATGAATATTTCTTTCATTTTGATGCTCCTTTTCTTGTTACAATCAACATTTCATTCGTTTCGATGCAGATTTCCTTCTTTCGGATGCTCGTTTTCTCGTTATGATCAATGTTTCCTTTGCTTCGATGCATATTTTCTTCATTTTGATGCTCCTTTTCTCTTTACAATCAACATTTCCTTCGTTTTGATGAATATTTCCTTCATTTTAATGGTCATTTTCTCGTTATGATCAACATTTCCTTCGTTTCGATGCGTATTTCCTTCATTTTGATGCTCCTTTTCTTGGTACAATCAACATTTCATTCATTTCGATGCAGATTTCCTTCTTTTTTATGCTCATTTTCTCATTACGATCAATATTTCCTTGGTTTCGATGTATATTTCCTTTGTTTTGATTCTCATTTTCTCGTTACGATTAATATTACTTTGTTTCGATGTATATTTCCTTCATTTTGATGCTCCTTTACTCGTTAAGATCAACATTTCATTCGTTTCGATGCAGATTTCCATCATTTTGATGCTTCTTTTCTCAGTACGATCAATATTTCCTTGGTTTCGATGTATATTTCCTTTGTTTTGATTCTCATTTTCTCGTTACGATTAATATTACTTTGTTTCGATGCATATTTCCTTCATTTTGATGCTCCTTTACTCGTTACGATCAACATTTCATTCGTTTCGATGTAGATTTCCATCATCTTGATGCTTCTTTTCTCAGTACGATCAATATTTCCTTTATTTCGATGATTATTTCCTTCATTTCAATGCTCATTTTCTCGTTACGATCAACATTTTTTTAGTTTCGATGTATATTTCCTTCACTTTGTTGCACTTTTTCTTGTTACGATCAACATTTAATTCGTTTTGATGCATATTTACTTCATTTTGATTCTCCTTTTCTTGTTATGATAAATATTTCATTCGTTTCGATGCAGATTTCCTTCTTTTTGATGCTCGTTATATTGTTATGATCAATATTTCCTTTGTTTCGATGAATATTTACTTCATTTTGATGCTACTTTTCTTATTACGATCAACATTTCCATCGTTTCGATGAATATTTCCTTCATTTTAATGCTCATTTTCTCGTATTGATCAATATTTCCTTCGTTTCGATGCATATTTCCTTCATTTTGATGCTCCTTTTCTTGTTACGATCAGCATTTCATTCGTTTCGATGCAGATTTCTTCTTTTTTATGGTCGTTTTCTCGTTATGATCAATATTTCCTTTGTTTCGATGCATATTTCCTTCGTTTTGATTCTCATTTTCTCGTTATGATATATATATCACCTTCCTTTTGATGCATATTTCCTTCATTTTGATGCTCCTTTTCTTGTTACGATCAACATTTCATTCATTTCGATGCAGATTTCATTCTTTTTTACGCTCATTTTCTCATTACGATCAATATTTCCTCGGTTTCGATGCATATTTCCTTTATTTTGATTCTCATTTTCTCGTTACGATTAATATTACTTTGTTTCGATGCATACTTCCTTTATTTTGATGCTCCTTTACTCGTTGCGATCAACATTTCATTCGTTTCGATGCAGATTTCCATCATTTCGATGCTTCTTTTCTCAGTACGATAAATATTTTCTTCGTTTCGATGATTATTTCCTTCATTTTAATGCTTATTTTCTCGTTGCGATCAATATTTTCTTAGTTTCTATGTATATTTCCTTCATTTTAATGCACATTTTCTCGTTACGATCAACATTTCCTTCGTTTTGATGCATATTTCCATTATTTTAATGCTTCTTTTCTTGTTACGGTCAATATTTCATTCGTTTCGATGCATATTTCCTTCTTTTTGATGCTCATTTTCTCGTTACGATCAATATTTCATTCGTTTCGATGCATATTTACTTCATTTTGCTGCTGCTTTTCTCATTACGATCAATATTACCTTCGTTTCGATGCATATTTCCTTCATTTTGACGCTTCTTTTCTTGTTACGATCAACATTTCATTAGTTTCGATGCATATGTCTATTATTTTGATTTTGATGCTCATTTTCTCGTTACGATCAATATTTCCTTTGTTTCGATGTATATTTCCTTCATTTTGATGCATTTTTTCTCGTTATGATCTTCATTTTCTTCTTTTCGATGCATATTTACTCATTTTGATTCACCTTTTTTTTTGCGATCTACATTTCATTCGTTTCCATGCAGATTTCCTACTTTTTTATGCTCGTTTTCTCGTTATGATCAATATTTCCTTTGTTTTGATGCATGTTTCCTTTATTTCGATGCTCCCTTTCTCTTTACGATCAATATTTCCTTCATTTCGATGAATATTTCCTTCATTTTGATGATCCTTTTCTTGTTACGATCAATATTTTATTCGTTTCGATGCAGATTTCCTTTTTTTTATGCTCATTTTCTCGTTATGATCAATGTTTCCTTGGTTTCGATGCATATTTCCTTCTTTTTTATGCTCGTTTTCTCATTGTGATTAATGATTCCTTTGTTTCGATGCATATTTCCTTCATTTTGATGCTCCTTTTCTCGTTACGATCAATATTTCATTCGTTTCGATGTAGATTTCCATAATTTAAATGCTCCTTTTCTCAGTACGTTCAATATTTCCTTCGTTTCGATGAATATTTCCTTTATTTTAATGCTCATTTTTCGTTACGATCAACAATTTCTTCATTTCGTTGTATATTTCCTCCGTTTTGATGCACTTTTTCTCGTTACGAAAAGCATTTACTTCGTTTCGATGCATATTTACTTCATTTTGATGCTCCTTTTCTTGTTACAATCAACATTTCATTCGTTTCGATGTAGATTTCCTTCTTTTTGATGCTCAGTTTATCGTTATGATCAATATTTCCTTTGTTTCGATGCATATTTCCTTCATTTTGATGCTACTTTTCTTATTACGATCGACATTTCCATCGTTTCGATGAATATTTCCTTCATTTTAATGCTCATTTTCTCGTAACGATCAATATTTCCTTCGTTTCGATGTATATTTCCTTCATTTTGATGCATCTTTTCTTGTTACGATCAACATTTCATTCGTTTCGATTCAGATTTCCTTCTTTTTGATGATCGTTTTCTCGTTATGATCAATATTTCCTTTTTTTGATGCATATTTCCTTCTTTTTTTTATGCTCGTTTTCTCGTTATGATCAATATTTCCTTTGTTTCGATGCATATTTCCTTCATTTTGATGCTCTTTTTTTCCTTACGATCAATATTTCCTTCATTTCGATGAATATTTCTTTCATTTTGATGCTCCTTTTCTTGTTACAATCAACATTTCATTCGTTTCGATGCAGATTTCCTTCTTTCGGATGCTCGTTTTCTCGTTATGATCAATGTTTCCTTTGCTTCGATGCATATTTTCTTCATTTTGATGCTCCTTTTCTCTTTACAATCAACATTTCCTTCGTTTTGATGAATATTTCCTTCATTTTAATGGTCATTTTCTCGTTATGATCAACATTTCCTTCGTTTCGATGCGTATTTCCTTCATTTTGATGCTCCTTTTCTTGGTACAATCAACATTTCATTCATTTCGATGCAGATTTCCTTCTTTTTTATGCTCATTTTCTCATTACGATCAATATTTCCTTGGTTTCGATGTATATTTCCTTTGTTTTGATTCTCATTTTCTCGTTACGATTAATATTACTTTGTTTCGATGTATATTTCCTTCATTTTGATGCTCCTTTACTCGTTAAGATCAACATTTCATTCGTTTCGATGCAGATTTCCATCATTTTGATGCTTCTTTTCTCAGTACGATCAATATTTCCTTGGTTTCGATGTATATTTCCTTTGTTTTGATTCTCATTTTCTCGTTACGATTAATATTACTTTGTTTCGATGCATATTTCCTTCATTTTGATGCTCCTTTACTCGTTACGATCAACATTTCATTCGTTTCGATGTAGATTTCCATCATCTTGATGCTTCTTTTCTCAGTACGATCAATATTTCCTTTATTTCGATGATTATTTCCTTCATTTCAATGCTCATTTTCTCGTTACGATCAACATTTTCTTAGTTTCGATGTATATTTCCTTCACTTTGTTGCACTTTTTCTTGTTACGATCAACATTTAATTCGTTTTGATGCATATTTACTTCATTTTGATTCTCCTTTTCTTGTTATGATAAATATTTCATTCGTTTCGATGCAGATTTCCTTCTTTTTGATGCTCGTTATATTGTTATGATCAATATTTCCTTTGTTTCGATGCATATTTACTTCATTTTGATGCTACTTTTCTTATTACGATCAACATTTCCATCGTTTCGATGAATATTTCCTTCATTTTAATGCTCATTTTCTCGTATTGATCAATATTTCCTTCGTTTCGATGCATATTTCCTTCATTTTGATGCTCCTTTTCTTGTTACGATCAGCATTTCATTCGTTTCGATGCAGATTTCTTCTTTTTTATGGTCGTTTTCTCGTTACGATCAATATTTCCTTTGTTTCGATGCATATTTCCTTCGTTTTGATTCTCATTTTCTCGTTATGATATATATATCACCTTCCTTTTGATGCATATTTCCTTCATTTTGATGCTCCTTTTCTTGTTACGATCAACATTTCATTCATTTCGATGCAGATTTCATTCTTTTTTACGCTCATTTTCTCATTACGATCAATATTTCCTCGGTTTCGATGCATATTTCCTTTATTTTGATTCTCATTTTCTCGTTACGATTAATATTACTTTGTTTCGATGCATACTTCCTTTATTTTGATGCTCCTTTACTCGTTGCGATCAACATTTCATTCGTTTCGATGCAGATTTCCATCATTTTGATGCTTCTTTTCTCAGTACGATAAATATTTTCTTCGTTTCGATGATTATTTCCTTCATTTTAATGCTTATTTTCTCGTTGCGATCAATATTTTCTTAGTTTCTATGTATATTTCCTTCATTTTAATGCACATTTTCTCGTTACGATCAACATTTCCTTCGTTTTTATGCATATTTCCATTATTTTAATGCTTCTTTTCTTGTTACGGTCAATATTTCATTCGTTTCGATGCATATTTCCTTCTTTTTGATGCTCATTTTCTCGTTACGATCAATATTTCATTCGTTTTGATGCATATTTACTTCATTTTGCTACTGCTTTTCTCATTACGATCAATATTACCTTCGTTTCGATGCATATTTCCTTCATTTTGATGCTTCTTTTCTCGTTACGAACAACATTTCATTAGTTTCGATGCATATGTCCATTATTTTGATTTTGATGCTCATTTTCTCGTTATGATCAATGTTTCCTTGGTTTCGATGCATATTTCCTACTTTTTTATGCTCGTTTTCTCATTGTGATTAATGATTCCTTTGTTTCGATGCATATTTCCTTCATTTTGATGCTCCTTTTCTCGTTACGATCAATATTTCATTCGTTTCGATGTAGATTTCCATCATTTTAATGCTCCTTTTCTCAGTACGTTCAATATTTCCTTCGTTTCGATGAATATTTCCTTCATTTTTATGCTCATTTTTCGTTACGATCAACAATTTCTTCATTTCGTTGTATATTTCCTCCATTTTGATGCACTTTTTCTCGTTACGAAAAGCATTTACTTCGTTTCGATGCATATTTACTTCATTTTGATGCTCCTTTTCTTGTTACAATCAACATTTCATTCGTTTCGATGCAGATTTCCTTCTTTTTGATGCTCGGTTTATCGTTATGATCAATATTTCCTTTGTTTCGATGCATATTTCCTTCATTTTGATGCTACTTTTCTTATTACGATCGACATTTCCATCGTTTCGATGAATATTTCCTTCATTTTAATGCTCATTTTCTCGTAACGATCAATATTTCCTTCGTTTCGATGCATATTTCCTTCATTTTGATGCATCTTTTCTTGTTACGATCAACATTTCATTCGTTTCGATTCAGATTTCCTTCTTTTTGATGATCGTTTTCTCGTTATGATCAATATTTCCTTATTTCGATGCATATTTCCTTCTTTTTTTATGCTCGTTTTCTCGTTATGATCAATATTTCCTTTGTTTCGATGCATATTTCCTTCATTTTGATGCTCCCTTTTTCCTTACGATCAATATTTCCTTCATTTCGATGAATATTTCCTTCATTTTGATGCTCCTTTTCTTGTTACAATCAACATTTCATTCGTTTCGATGCAGATTTCCTTCTTTTGGATGCTTGTTCTCTCGTTATGATCAATGTTTCCTTTGTTTCGATGCATATTTTCTACATTTTGATGCTCCTTTTCTCTTTACAATCAACATTTCCTTCGTTTTGATGAATATTTCCTTCATTTTGATGGTCATTTTCTCGTTATGATCAACATTTCCTTCGTTTCGATGCGTATTTCCTTCATTTTGATGCTCCTTTTCTTGTTACAATCAACATCTCATTCATTTCGATGCAGATTTCCTTCTTTTTTATGCTCATTTTCTCATTACGATCAATATTTCCTTGGTTTCGATGTATATTTCCTTTGTTTTGATTCTCATTTTCTCGTTACGATTAATATTACTTTGTTTCGATGCATATTTCCTTCATTTTGATGTTCCTTTACTCGTTACGATCAACATTTCATTCGTTTCGATGCAGATTTCCATCATTTTGATGCTTCTTTTCTCAGTACGATCAATATTTCCTTGGTTTCGATGTATATTTCCTTTGTTTTGATTCTCATTTTCTCGTTACGATTAATATTACTTTGTTTCGATTCATATTTCCTTCATTTTGATGCTCATTTACTCGTTACGATCAACATTTCATTCGTTTCGATGCAGATTTCCATCATTTTGATGCTTCTTTTCACAGTACGATCAATATTTCCTTTATTTCGATGATTATTTCCTTCATTTCAATGCTCATTTTCTCGTTACGATCAACATTTTCTTAGTTTCGATGTATATTTCCTTCACTTTGTTGCACTTTTTCTTGTTACGATCAACATTTAATTCGTTTTGATGCATATTTACTTCATTTTGATTCCCCTTTTCTTGTTATGATAAATATTTCATTCGTTTCGATGCAGATTTCCTTCTTTTTGATGCTCGTTATATTGTTATGATCAATATTTCCTTTGTTTCGATGCATATTTACTTCATTTTGATGCTACTTTTCTTATTACGATCAACATTTCCATCGTTTCGATGAATATTTCCTTCATTTTAATGCTCATTTTCTCGTATTGATCAATATTTCCTTCGTTTCGATGCATATTTCCTTCATTTTGATGCTCATTTTCTTGTTACGATCAGCATTTCATTCGTTTCGATGCACATTTCTTCTTTTTTATGGTCGTTTTCTCGTTACGATCAATATTTCCTTTGTTTCGATGCATATTTCCTTCGTTTTGATTCTCATTTTCTCGTTATGATATATATATCACCTTCCTTTTGATGCATATTTCCTTCATTTTGATGCTCCTTTTCTTGTTACGATCAACATTTCATTCATTTCGATGCAGATTTCATTCTTTTTTACGCTCATTTTCTCATTACGATCAATATTTCCTCGGTTTCGATGCATATTTCCTTTATTTTGATTCTCATTTTCTCGTTACGATTAATATTACTTTGTTTCGATGCATACTTCCTTTATTTTGATGCTCCTTTACTCGTTGCGATCAATATTTCATTCGTTTCGATGCAGATTTCCATCATTTTGATGCTTCTTTTCTCAGTACGATAAATATTTTCTTCGTTTCGATGATTATTTCCTTCATTTTAATGCTTATTTTCTCGTTGCGATCAATATTTTCTTAGTTTCTATGTATATTTCCTTCATTTTAATGCACATTTTCTCGTTACGATCAACATTTCCTTCGTTTTGATGCATATTTCCATTATTTTAATGCTTCTTTTCTTGTTACGGTCAATATTTCATTCGTTTCGATGCATATTTCCTTCTTTTTGATGCTCATTTTCTCGTTACGATCAATATTTCATTCGTTTTGATGCATATTTACTTCATTTTGCTGCTGCTTTTCTCATTACGATCAATATTACCTTCGTTTCGATGCATATTTCCTTCATTTTGATGCTTCTTTTCTCGTTACGAACAACATTTCATTAGTTTCGATGCATATGTCCATTATTTTGATTTTGATGCTCATTTTCTCGTTATGATCAATGTTTCCTTGGTTTCGATGCATATTTCCTACTTTTTTATGCTCGTTTTCTCATTGTGATTAATGATTCCTTTGTTTCGATGCATATTTCCTTCATTTTGATGCTCCTTTTCTCGTTACGATCAATATTTCATTCGTTTCGATGTAGATTTCCATCATTTTAATGCTCCTTTTCTCAGTACGTTCAATATTTCCTTCGTTTCGATGAATATTTCCTTCATTTTAATGCTCATTTTTCGTTACGATCAACAATTTCTTCATTTCGTTGTATATTTCCTCCATTTTGATGCACTTTTTCTCGTTACGAAAAGCATTTACTTCGTTTCGATGCATATTTACTTCATTTTGATGCTCCTTTTCTTGTTACAATCAACATTTCATTCGTTTCGATGCAGATTTCCTTCTTTTTGATGCTCGGTTTATCGTTATGATCAATATTTCCTTTGTTTCGATGCATATTTCCTTCATTTTGATGCTACTTTTCTTATTACGATCGACATTTCCATCGTTTCCATGAATATTTCCTTCATTTTAATGCTCATTTTCTCGCAACGATCAATATTTCCTTCGTTTCGATGCATATTTCCTTCATTTTGATGCATCTTTTCTTGTTACGATCAACATTTCATTCGTTTCGATTCAGATTTCCTTCTTTTTGATGATCGTTTTCTCGTTATGATCAATATTTCCTTTTTTCGATGCATATTTCCTTCTTTTTTTATGCTCGTTTTCTCGTTATGATCAATATTTCCTTTGTTTTGATGCATATTTCCTTCATTTTGATGCTCCCTTTTTCCTTAGGATCAATATTTCCTTTATTTCGATGAATATTTCCTTCATTTTGATGCTCCTTTTCTTGTTACAATCAACATTTCATTCGTTTCGATGCAGATTTCCTTCTTTTGGATGCTTGTTCTCTCGTTATGATCAATGTTTCCTTTGTTTCGATGCATATTTTCTACATTTTGATGCTCCTTTTCTCTTTACAATCAACATTTCCTTCGTTTTGATGAATATTTCCTTCATTTTAATGGTCATTTTCTCGTTATGATCAACATTTCCTTCGTTTCGATGCGTATTTCCTTCATTTTGATGCTCCTTTTCTTGTTACAATCAACATCTCATTCATTTCGATGCAGATTTCCTTCTTTTTATGCTCATTTTCTCATTACGATCAATATTTCCTTGGTTTCGATGTATATTTCCTTTGTTTTGATTCTCATTTTCTCGTTACGATTAATATTACTTTGTTTCGATGCATATTTCCTTCATTTTGATGTTCCTTTACTCGTTACGATCAACATTTCATTCGTTTCGATGCAGATTTCCATCATTTTGATGCTTCTTTTCTCAGTACGATCAATATTTCCTTGGTTTCGATGTATATTTCCTTTGTTTTGATTCTCATTTTCTCGTTACGATTAATATTACTTTGTTTCGATGCATATTTCCTTCATTTTGATGCTCCTTTACTCGTTACGATCAACATTTCATTCGTTTCGATGCAGATTTCCATCATTTTGATGCTTTTTTTCTCAGTACGATCAATATTTCCTTTATTTCGATGATTATTTCCTTCATTTCAATGCTCATTTTCTTGTTACGATCAACATTTTCTTAGTTTCGATGTATATTTCCTTCACTTTGTTGCACTTTTTCTTGTTACGATCAACATTTAATTCGTTTTGATGCATATTTACTTCATTTTGATTCTCCTTTTCTTGTTATGATCAATATTTCATTCGTTTCGATGCAGATTTCCTTCTTTTTGATGCTCGTTATATCGTTATGATCAATATTTCCTTTGTTTCGAAGCATATTTACTTCATTTTGATGCTACTTTTCTTATTACGATCAACATTTCCATCGTTTCGATGAATATTTCCTTCATTTTAATGCTCATTTTCTCGTATTGATCAATATTTCCTTCGTTTCGATGCATATTTCCTTCATTTTGATGCTCATTTTCTTGTTACGATCAGCATTTCATTCGTTTCGATGCACATTTCTTCTTTTTATGGTCGTTTTCTCGTTACAATCAATATTTCCTTTGTTTAGATGCATATTTCCTTCGTTTTGATTCTCATTTTCTCGTTATGATATATATATCACCTTCCTTTTGATGCATATTTCCTTCATTTTGATGCTCCTTTTCATGTTACGATCAACATTTCATTCATTTCGATGCAGATTTCATTCTTTTTTACGCTCATTTTCTCATTACGATCAATATTTCCTGGGTTTCGATGCATATTTCCTTTATTTTGATTCTCATTTTCTCGTTACGATTAATATTACTTTGTTTCGATGCATACTTCCTTTATTTTGATGCTCCTTTACTCGTTACGATCAACATTTCATTCGTTTCGATGCAGATTTCCGTCATTTTGATGCTTCTTTTCTCAGTACGATAAATATTTTCTTCGTTTCGATGATTATTTCCTTCATTTTAATGCTTATTTTCTCGTTGCGATCAATATTTTCTTAGTTTCTATGTATATTTCCTTCATTTTAATGCACATTTTCTCGTTACGATCAACATTTCCTTCGTTTTGATGCATATTTCCATTATTTTAATGATTCTTTTCTTGTTACGGTCAATATTTCATTCGTTTCGATGCATATTTCCTTCTTTTTGATGCTCATTTTCTCGTTACGATCAATATTTCATTCGTTTCGATGCATATTTACTTCATTTTGCTGCTGCTTTTCTCATTACGATCAATATTACCTTCGTTTCGATGCATATTTCCTTCATTTTGATGCTTCTTTTCTCGTTACGATCAACATTTCATTAGTTTCGATGCATATGTCCATTATTTTGATTTTGATGCTCATTTTCTCGTTACGATCAATATTTCCTTTGTTTCGATGTATATTTCCTTCATTTTGATGCATTTTTTCTCGTTATGATCATCATTTTCTTCTTTTGGTTGCATATTTACTCATTTTGATTCACCTTTTTTTTGCGATCTACATTTCATTCGTTTCCATGCAGATTTCCTACTTTTTTATGCTCGTTTTCTCGTTATGATCAATATTTCCTTTGTTTTGATGCATATTTCCTTCATTTCGATGCTCCCTTTCTCTTTACGATCAATATTTCCTTCATTTCGATGAATATTTCCTTCATTTTGATGATCCTTTTCTTGTTACGATCAATATTTCATTCGTTTCTATGCAGATTTCCTTTTTTTTATGCTCGTTTTCTCGTTATGATCAATGTTTCCTTGGTTTCGATGCATATTTCCTTCTTTTTTATGCTCGTTTTCTCATTGTGATTAATGATTCCTTTGTTTCGATGCATATTTCCTTCATTTTGATGCTCATTTTCTCGTTACGATCAATATTTCATTCGTTTCGATGTAGATTTCCATCATTTTAATGCTCCTTTTCTCAGTACGTTCAATATTTCCTTCGTTTCGATGAATATTTCCTTCATTTTAATGCTCATTTTTCGTTACGATCAACAATTTCTTCATTTCGTTGTATATTTCCTCCATTTTGATGCACTTTTTCTCGTTACGAAAATCATTTACTTCGTTTCGATGCATATTTACTTCATTTTGATGCTAATTTTCTTGTTACAATCAACATTTCATTCGTTTCGATGCAGATTTCCTTCTTTTTGATGCTCGGTTTATCGTTATGATCAATATTTCCTTTGTTTCGATGCATATTTCCTTCATTTTGATGCTACTTTTCTTATTACGATCGACATTTCCATCGTTTCGATGAATATTTCCTTCATTTTAATGCTCATTTTCTCGTAACGATCAATATTTCCTTCGTTTCGATGCATATTTCCTTCATTTTGATGCATCTTTTCTTGTTACGATCAACATTTCATTCGTTTCGATTCAGATTTCCTTCTTTTTGATGATCGTTTTCTCGTTATGATCAATATTTCCTTTTTTCGATGCATATTTCCTTCTTTTTTTTATGCTCGTTTTCTCGTTATGATTAATAATTCCTTTGTTTCGATACATATTTCCTTCATTTTAATGCTCATTTTCTCATTACGATCAACATTTCCTTCGTTTTGATGCATATTTCCTTCATTTTGATGCTACTTTTCTTGGTACGATCAACATTTCATTCGTTTCGATGCAGATTTCCTTCTTTTTGATTCTCATTTTCTCGTTATTATCAATGTTTCCTTTGTTTCGATGCATGTTTCCTTCATTTTGATGCTCCTTTCTCATTACGATCAGCATTTCCATCGTTTTGATTAATATTTCCTTCATTTCGATGCTCCTTTTCTCGTTACGATCAACATTTCCTTCGTTTAAATGAATATTTCCTTCATTTTAATGCTCATTTTCTCGTTACGATCAACATTTCCTTCATTTCGATGTATATTTCCTTCATTTTGATGCTCCTTTTCTTGTTACGATCAACATTTCTTTCGTTTCGATGCAGATTTCCTTCGTTTTGATTCTCATTTTCTCATTACGATCAATATTACCATCGTTTCGATGCATATTTACTTCATTTTGATGCTCCTTTTCTCGTTACGATCAATATTTCATTCGTTTCGATGCAGATTTCCATCATTTTGATGCTCCTTTTCTCAGTACGATCAATATTTCCTTCGTTTCGATGAATATTTCCTTCATTTTAATGCTCATTTTTCGTTACGATCAACAATTTCTTCATTTCGATGTGTATTCCCTTCATTTTGATGCACTTTTTCTCATTACAATCATCATTTACTTTGTTTCGATGCATATTTACTTCATTTTGATGCTCCTTTTATTGTTACGTTCAACATTTCATTCGTTTCGATGCAGAGTACCTTTTTTTATCCTCGTTCTCTCGTTATGATCAATATTTCTATTGTTTCGATGCATATTTCCTTCATTTTCATGCTCCTTTTCTCATTACGATCAGCATTTCCTTCGTTTCGATGAATATTTCCTTTATTTTAATGCTTCTTTTCTCGTTACGATCAATATTTCCTTTATTTCGATGCATATTTCCTTCATTTTGATGCTCCTTTTCTCGTTACGATCAACATTTCCTTTGTTTCGACACATATTTCCTTCATTTATATGCTCATTTTCTCGTTACGATCAATATTTCCTTCGTTTTGATGCATATTTAATTCATTTTGATGCTCCTTTTCTTCTTACGATCAATATTTATATTGTTTCGATGCAGATTTCCTTCTTTTTGATGCTCGTTTTCACGTTACGATCAATATTTCCTTTATTTCGATGCATATTTCCTTCGTTTTGATTCTTATTTTCTCGTTACAATTAATATTACCTTCATTTCAATGCATATTTCCTTCATTTTGATGCTCCTTTTCTCGTTATGATCAACATTTCCTTCGTTTCGATGCATATTTCCTTCATTTTGATGCACTTTTTCTAGTTACGATCAGCATTTCCTTTGTTTCGATGCATATTTACTTCATTTTGATGCTCCTTTTCTTGTTACGATCAACATTTCATTCGTTTCAATGCAAATTTCCTTCTTTTTGAGGCTCGTTTTCTAGTTATTATCAATGTTTCCTTCATTTTGATGCTCCTTTTCTCATTACGATCAATATTTCCTTCATTTCGATGAATATTTCCTTTATTTTAATTCTTATTTTCTCGTAATGATGAACATTTCCTTCGTTTCGATGAATATTTCCTTCATTTTGAAGCTCCTTTCTCATTACGATCAGCATTTCCATCACTTCGATTAATATTTCCTTCATTTTGATGCTCCTTTTCTCGTTACGATCATCATTTCCTTCATTTCGAAGAATATTTCCTTTATTTTAAAGCTTATTTTCTCGTTACGATCAACATTTTCTTCGTTTCGATGTATTTCTTTCATTTTGATGCTCTTTTTGTTGTTACGATCAACATTTCGTTCGTTTCGATGTATATTTCCTTCGTTTTGATTCTTATTTTCTCGATACGATCAATATTACCTTCGTTTCGATGCATATTTCCTTCATTTTGATGCTCCTTTTCTCGTTACGATCAATATTTCATTTGTTTTGATATATATTTCCATCATTTTGATGCTCCTTTTCTCAGTACGATCAATATTTCCTTCATTTCGATGAATATTTCCTTCATTTTAATGCTCATTTTTCGTTACGATCAACAATTTCTTCGTTTCGATGTATATTTCCTTTATTTTGATGCACTTTTTCTCATTACGATCAGCATTTACTTCGTTTCGATGCATATTTACTTCATTTTGATGCTCCTTTTCTTGTTACGATCAATATTTCATTCGTTTCAATGCAGATTACCTTTTCTTATCCTCGTTCTCTCGTTATGATCAATATTTCTATTGTTTCGATGCATATTTCCTTCATTTTGATGCTCATTTTCTCATTATGATCAGCATTTCCTTCATTTTGATGAATATTTCTTTTATTTTAATGCTCATTTTCTCATTACGATCAATCTTTCCTTCGTTTCGATGCATATTTAATTCATTTTGATGCTCCTTTTCTTCTTACGATCAATATTTATATTGTTTCGATGCAGATTTCCTTCTCTTTTATGCTCGTTTTCTCGTTACGCTCAATATTTCCTTTGTTTCGATGCATATTTCCTTCGTTTTGATTCTTATTTTATCGTTACAATCAATATTACCTTCATTTCAATGCATATTTTCTTCATTTTGATGCTCCTTTTCTCGTTACGATCAACATTTCCATCATTTCGATGCATATTTCCTTCATTTTGATGCTCATTTTCTCGTTACGATCAATATTTTCTTTGTTTCGATGTATATTTCCTTCAATTTGATGCACTTTTTCTCGTTATGATCAGCATTTACTTCGTTTCGATGCATATTTACTTAATTTTGATGCTCCTTTTCTTGTTTCGATAAACATTTCATTCATTTCGATGCAGATTTCCTTCTTTTTGATGCTCGTTTTCTCGTTACTATCAATGTTTCCTTCGTTTTGATGCATATTTCTTTCATTTTGATGCTCTTTTTCTCATTACGATCAACATTTCCTTCGTTTCGATGCATATTTCCTTCATTTTAATGCTCATTTTCTCGTTACGATCAATATTTCCTTCGTTTCGATGCATATTTCCTTCATTTTGATGATCCTTTTCTTGTTACGATCAGCATTTCCTTTGTTTCGATGCATATTTCCTTCATTTTGTTGCTCCTTTTCTTGTTACTATCAATATTTCCTTCGTTTCGATGCATATTTCCTTCATTTTGATGCTCCTTTTCTCATTACGATCAATATTTTCTTCATTTTTATGTATATTTCCATCATTTTAATGCTTATTTTCTCGTTACGATCAACATTTCCTTTGTTTTGATGCATATTTTCTTCATTTTGATGCTCCTTTTCTTGTTACGATCAGCATTTCATTCGTTTCGATGCAGATTTCCTTCTTTTTTATGGTCATTTTCTCGTTAGGATCAATATTTCCTTTGTTTCGATGCATATTTCCTTTGTTTTGATTCTCATTTTTGTGTTATGATCAATATTACCTTCGTTTCGATGCATATTTCCTTCATTTTGATGCTACTTTTATCGTTACGATCAACATTTCATTCGTTTCAATGCAGATTTCCATCATTCTGATTTTGATGCTCCTTTTCTCGTTATGATCAATATTTCTTTCGTTTCGATGCATATTTCTATCATTTTGATGCTTATTTTCTCGTTACAATCAACATTACCTATGTTTCGATGCATATTTTCTTCGTTTTGATTCTCATTTTCTCGTTTTGATCAATATTACCTTCGTTTCGATGCATATTTCTTTCATTTTGATGCTCCATTTCGTGTTACGATCAACATTTCATTCATTTCGATGTAGATTTCCTTCTTTTTTATGCTCATTTTCTAATTACGATCAATATTTCCTTGGTTTTGATGCATATTTCCTTTATTTTGATTTCTCATTTTCTCGTTACGATTAATATTACTTTGTTTCGATGCATATTTCCTTCATTTTGATGCTCATTTACTCGTTACGATCAACATTTCATTCGTTTCGATGCAGATATCCATTATTTTATGCTTCTTTTCTCAGTACGATCAATATTTCCTTCGTTTCGATGATTATTTCCTTAATTTTAATGCATATTTTCTCGTTACGATCAACATTTTCTTAGTTTCGATATATATTTCCTTCACTTTGATGCAATTTTTCTTGTTACGATTAGCATTTACTTCGTTTTGATGCATATTTACTTTATTTTGATGCTCCTTTTCTTGTTACGATCAACATTTCATTCTTTTCGATGCAGATTTCCTTCTTTTTGATGCTCATTTTATCGTTATGATCAATATTTCCTTTGTTTCGATGCACATTTCCTTCATTTTGGTGCCACTTTTCTTATTACGATCTACATTTCCATCGTTTCGATGAATATTTCCTTCATTTTAATGCTCATTTTCTCATAACGATCAATATTTCCTTCGTTTCGATGCTTATTTCCTTCATTTTGATGCTCCTTTTCTTGTTACGATCAGCATTTCATTAGTTTCGATGCAGATTTCCTTCATTTTTATGGTCGTTTTCTCATTACGATCAATATTTTCTTTGTTTCGATGTATATTTCCTTCGTTTTGATTCTCATTTTCTCGTTATGATCAATATTACCTTCGTTTCGATGCATATTTCCTTCATTTTGATGCTACTTTTATCGTTACGATCAACATTTCATTCGTTTCAATGCAGATTTCCATCATTCAGATTTTGATGCTCCTTTTCTCGTTACGATCAATATTTCTTTCATTTCGAATCATATTTCTTTCATTTTGATGCTCATTTTCTCATTACAATCAACATTACCTACGTTTCGATGCATATTTTCTTCGTTTTGATTCTCATTTTCTCGTTTCGATCAATATTACCTTTGTTTCGATGCATATTTCCTTCATTTTGATGCTCCTTTTCTCTTTACGATCAATATTTCATTAGTTTCGATGCATTTGTCCATCATTTTGATTTTGATGTTCATTTTCTCGTTACGATCAAGATTTTCTTCGTTTTGATGCATATTTCCTTTATTTTGATGTATATTTTCTTGTTACGATCAGCATTTCCTTCTTTTCGATGCATATTTACTCATTTTGATGCTCCTTTTCTTTTTACGATCAACATTTCATTCGTTTCGAAGCAGATTTCTTTCTTTTTTATGCTCGTTTTCTCGTTATGATCAATATTTCCTTTGTTTCGATGCATATTTCCTTCATTTTGATGCTCCCTTTTTCCTTACGATCAATATTTCCTTCGTTTCGATGAATATTTCCTTCATTTTGATGCTCCTTTTCTTGTTACAATCAACATTTCAATCGTTTCGATGCAAATTTCCATCTTTTTGATGCTCGTTCTCTCGTTATGATCAATGTTTCCTGTGTTTCGATGCATATTTCCTTCATTTTGATGCTCCTTTTCTCTTTACAATCAACATTTCCTTCATTTTGATGAATATTTCCTTTATTTTAATGCTCATTTTCTGGTTATGATCAACATTTCCTTCGTTTCGATACGTATTTCCTTCATTTTGATGCTCCTTTTCTTGTTACGATCAACATTTCATTCATTTTGATGCAGATTTCCTTCTTTTTTATGCTCATTTTCCCATTACGATCAATATTTCCTTGGTTTCGATGCATATTTCCTTTGTTTTGATTCTCAATTTCTCATTACGATTCATATTACTTAGTTTCGATGCATATTTCCTTCATTTTGATGCTCCTTTACTCGTTACGATCAACATTTCATTCGTTTCGATGCAGATTTTCATCATATTGATGCTTCTTTTCTCAGTACGATCAATATTTCCTTCGTTTCGATGATTATTTCCTTCATTTTAATGCTCATTTTCTCGTTACGATCAATATTTTCTTAGTTTCGATGTATATTTCCTTCACTTTGATGCACTTTTTCTTGTTACGATCAGCATTTACTTTGTTTCGATGCATATTTACTTCATTCTGATGCTTCTTTTCTTGTTACGATCAACATTTCATACGTTTCAATGCAGATTTCCTTCTTTTTTAGGCTCATTTTCTTGTTATTATCAATGTTTCCCTTGTTTCGATGCATATTTCATACATTTTGATGCTCCTTTTCTCATTACGATCAACATTTCATTCGTTTCGATGCAGATTTCCTTCTTTTTGATGCTCGTTTTATCGTTATGATCAATATTTCCTTTATTTCGATGCATATTTCCTTCATTTTAATGCTCATTTTCTCGTTATGATCAACATTTCCTTCGTTTCGATGCGTATTTCCTTAATTTTGATGCTCCTTTTCTTATTACGATCAACATTTCATTCATTTCGATGCAGATTTCCTTCTTTTTTACGCTCATTTCCTCATTACGATCAATATTTCCTTGGTTTCGATGCATATTTCCTTCGTTTTGATTCTTATTTTCTCGTTACAATCAATATTACCTTCATTTCAATGCATATTTCCTTCATTTTGATGCTCCTTTTCTCGTTACGATTAACATTTTATTCGTTTCGATGCATATTTCCTTCATTTTGATGCTCATTTTCTCGTTACGATCAATATTTCCTTCGTTTCGATGTATATTTCCTTCAATTTGATGCACTTTTTCTCGTTTCGATCAGCATTTACTTCGTTTCGATGCATATTTACTTCATTTTGATTCTCCTTTTCTTGTTACGATCAACATTTCATTCATTTCGATGCAGATTTCCTTCTTTTTGATGCTCGTTTTCTCGTTACTATCAATGTTTCTTTTGTTTCGATGCATATTTTCTTCATTTTGATGCTCTTTTTCTCATTACGATCAATATTTCCTTCGTTTCGATGCATATTTCCTTCATTTTAATGCTCGTTTTCTCGTTACGATTAATATTTCCTTCGTTTCAATGCATATTTCCTTCATTTTGATGCTCCTTTTCTTGTTACGATCAGCATTTCTTTTGTTTCGATGCATATTTCCTTAATTTTGTTGCTCCTTTTCTTGTTACGATCAATATTTCCTTTGTTTCGATGTATATTTCCTTCATTTTGATGCTTCTTTTCTCATTACGATCAACATTTCCTTCGTTTTTATGCGTATTTCCATCATTTTAATGCTTATTTTCTCGTTACGATCAACATTTCCTTCATTTTGATGCATATTTCTTTCATTTTGATGCTCATTTTCTTGTTACGATCAGCATTTCATTCGTTTCGATGCAGATATCCTTCTTTTTTATGGTCATTTTCTCGTTACGATCAATATTTCCTTTGTTTCGATGCATATTTCCTTTTTTTATTCTCATTTTTGCATTATGATCAATATTACCTTCGTTTCGATGCATATTTCCTTTATTTTGATGATACTTTTATCGTTGCGATCAATATTTTATTTGTTTCAATGCATATTTCCATCATTCTCATTTTGATGCTCCTTTTCTCGTTATGATCAATATTTCTTTCGTTTCGATGCATATTTCTATCATTTTGATGCTCATTTTCTCGTTACAATCAACATTACCTATGTTTCGATGCATATTTTCTTCGTTTTAATTCTCATTTTCTCGTTTTGATCAATATTACCTTTGTTTCAATGCATATTTCCTTCATTTTGATGTCCCTTTTCTCGTTACGATCAAAATTTCAATAGTTTCGATGCATATGTCCATCATTTTTATTTTGATGCTCATTTTCTCGTTACGATCAAGATTTTCTTCGTTTTGATGCATATTTCCTTTATTTTGATGTATTTTTTCTTGTTACGTTTAGCATTTCCTTCTTTTTATGCATATTTACTCATTTTGATGCTCCTTTTCTTTTTACGATCTACATTTCATTTGTTTCGATGCATATTTCTTTCTTTTTTATGCTCGTTTTCTCGTTATAATCAATATTTTCTTTGTTTCGATACATATTTCCTTCATTTTGATGCTCCCTTTTTCCTTACGATCAATATTTCCTTCGTTTCGATGAATATTTCCTTCATTTTAATGCTCATTTTCTTGTTACAATCAACATTTTATTCGTTTCGATGCAGATTTCCTTCTTTTGGATGCTCGTTCTCTCGTTATGATCAATGTTTCCTTTGTTTTGATGCATATTTCCTTCATTTTGATGTTCCTTTTCTCTATACAGTCAACATTTCCTTCGTTTTGATGAATATTTCCTTCATTTTAATGCTCATTTTCACGTTATGATCAACATTTCCTTCGTTTCGAAGCGTATTTCCTTCATTTTGATGCTCCTTTTTTTGTTACGACCAACATTTCATTCATTTCGATGCAGATTTCCTTCTTTTTTATGCTCATTTTCTCATTACGATTAATATTTCCTTGGTTTCGAAGCATATTTCCTTTGTTTTGATTCTCATTTTCTCGTTACGATTAATATTACTTTGTTTCTATGCATATTTCCTTCATTTAGATGCTCCTTTACTCGTTACGATCAACATTTCATTCATTTCGATGCGGATTTCCAACATTTTGATGCTCATTTTCTCGTTACGATCAAGATTTCCTTCATTTTGATGCATATTTCCTTTATTTTGATGTATTTTTTCTTGTTACGATCAGCATTTCCTTATTTTCGATGCATATTTACTCATTTTGATGCTCTTTTTCTTTTTACGATCAACATTTCATTCGTTTCGATACTGATTTCCTTCTTTTTGATGCTCGTTTTATCGTTATGATCAATATTTCCTTTGTTTCGATGCACATTTCCTTCATTTTGATGCTACTTTTCTTATTACGATCTACATTTCCATTATTTAGTTCATTTTAATGCTCATTTTCTCATAACGATCAATATTTCCTTCGTTTCGATGCTTATTTCCTTCATTTTGATGCTCCTTTTCCTGTTACGATCAACATTTCATTCGTTTCAACGCAGATTTCCATCATTCTGATTTTGATGCTCCTTTTCTCGTTACGATCAATATTTCTTTCGTTTTGAATCATATTTCTTTCATTTTGATGCTCATTTTCTCGTTGCAATCAACATTACCTACGTTTCGATGCATATTTTCTTCGTTTTGATTCTCATTTTCTAATTTTGATCAATATTACCTTTGTTTCGATGCATATTTCCTTCATTTTGATGCTCATTTTCTCGTTACGACCAACATTTCATTAGTTTCGATGCATATGTCAATCATTTTGATTTTGATGCTCATTTTCTCATTACGATCAAGATTTCCTTCGTTTTGATGCATATTTCCTTTATTTTGATGCATTTTTTCTTGTTACGATCAGCATTTCCTTCTTTTCGATGCATATTTACTCATTTTGATGCTCCTTTTCTTTTTACGATCAACATTTCATTCGTTTCGATGCAGATTTATATATTTTTTATGCTCGTTTTCTCGTTATGATCAATATTTCCTTTGTTTCGATGCATATTTCCTTCATTTTGATGCTCCCTTTTTCCTTACGATCAATATTTCCTTCGGTTCGATGAATATTTCCTTCATTTTGATGCTCCTTTTCTTGTTACAATCAACATTTCATTCGTTTCGATACAGATTTCCTTCTTTTTGATGTTCGTTCTCTCGTTATTATCAATGCTTCCTTTGTTTCGATGCATATTTCCTTCATTTTGATGCTCCTTTTCTCTTTACAATCAACATTTCCTTCGTTTTGATGAATATTTCCTTCATATTAATGCTCATTTTCTGGTTATGATCAACATTTCTTTCGTTTCGATGCGTATTTCCTTCATTTTGATGCTCCTTTTCTTGTTACGATCAACATTTCATTCATTTTGATGCAGATTTCCTTCTTTTTTATGCTCATTTTCTCATTACGATCAATATTTCATTGGTTTCGATGCATATTTCCTTTGTTTTGATTCTCATTTTCTTATTACGATTAATATTACTTTGTTTCGATGCATATATCCTTCATTTTGATGCTCCTTTACTCGTTACGATCAATATTTTATTCGTTTTGATGCAGATTTCCATCATTTTGATGATTCTTTTCTCAGTACGATCAATATTTCCTTCGTTTCGATGATTATTTCCTTCATTTTAATGCTCATTTTATCATTACGATCAATATTTTCATAGTTTCGATGTATATTTCCTTCACTTTGATGCACTTTTTCTTGTTACGATCAGCATTTACTTTGTTTCGATGCACATTTACTTCATTTTGATGCTTATTTTCTTGTTACGATCAACATTTCATTCGTTTCGATGTAGATTTCCTTCTTTTTGATGCTCGTTTTATCGTTATGATCAATATTTCCTTTGTTTCGATTCGTATTTCCTTCATTTTGATGCTACTTTTCTTATTACGATCAACATTTCCATCGTTTTGATGAATATTTCCTTCATTTTAATGCTCATTTTCTCGTAACGATCAATATTTCCTTCGTTTCGATGCATATTTCCTTCATTTTGATGCTTCTTTTCTTGTTACGATCAACATTTCATTCATTTCGATGCATATTTCCTTCTTTTTGATGCTCGTTTTCTCATTACGATCAATGTTTCCTTTGTTATGATGCATATTTCCTTCATTGTGATGCTCCTTTTCTCATTACGGTCAATGTTTCCTTTGTTTCGATGCATATTTCCTTCATTTACTGCTCATTTTCTCATTACGATCAACATTTCCTTTGTTTCGATGCATATTTCCTTAATTTTAATGCTCATTTTCTCATTACGATCAACATTTCATTCGTTTCGATGCAGATTTCCTTCTTTTTGATTCTCGTTTTGTCGTTATTATCAATGTTTCCTTTGTTTCAATGCATGTTTCCTTCATTTTGATGTTCCTTTCTCATTACGATCAGCATTTCCATCATTTCGATTAATATTTCCTTCATTTCGATGCTCCTTTTCTCGTTACGATCAATATTTCCTTCGTTTCAATGAATATTTCCTTCATTTTAATGCTTATTTTCTCGTTACGATCAACATTTCCTTCGTTTCGATGTAAATTTCCTTCATTTTGATGCTCCTTTTCTTGTTGCGATCAACATTTCAATCGTTTCGATGCAGATTTCCTTCGTTTTGATTCTCATTTTCTCGTTATGATCAATATTACCTTCGTTTCGATGCATATTTCCTTTATTTTGATGCTCCTTTTCTCGTTACGATCAATATTTCATTCGTTTCGATGCAGATTTCCATCTTTTTGATGCTCCTTTTCTCAGTACGATCAATATTTCCTTCGTTTCGATGAATATTTCCTTCATTTTAATGCTCATTTTTCGTTACGATCAACAATTTCTTCGTTTCGATGTATATTATCTTCATTTTGATGCACTTTTTCTCGTTACGATCAGCATTTATTTGTTTCGATGCATATTTACCTCATTTTGATGCTCCTTTTCTTGTTACGATCAACATTTCATTCTTTTCGATGCAGATTACCTTTTTTTATCCTCGTTCTCTCGTTATGATCAATATTTCTATTGTTTTGATGCATATTTCCTTCATTTTGATGCTCCTTTTCTCATTACGATCAGCATTTTCTTAGTTACGATGAATATTTCCTTTATTTTAACGCTCCTTTTCTCGTTACGATCAATATTTCTTTCATTTCGATGCAAATTTTATTCATTTTGATGCTCATTTTCTCGTTACGATCAACATTTCCTTCGTTTCGACGCATATTTTCTTCATTTTGATGCTCATTTTCTCGTTACGATCAATCTTTCCTTTGTTTCGATGCATATTTAATTCATTTTGATGCTCCTTTTCTTCTTACGATCAATATTTATATTGTTTCGATGCAGATTTCCTTTTTTTTATGCTCGTTTTCTCGTTACGATCAATATTTCCTTTGTTTCGATGCATATTTCCTTTGTTTTGATTCTTATTTTCTCGTTACAATCAATATTACCTTCATTTCAATGCATATTTCCTTCATTTTGATGCTCCTTATCTCGTTACGAATAACAATTCCTTCTTTTCGATGCATATTTCCTTCATTTTGATGCTCATTTTCTCGTTACGATCAATATTTCCTTCGTTTCGATGCATATTTCCTTCATTTTGATGCACTTTTTCTAGTTACGATAAGCATTTCCTTTGTTTCGATGCATATTTACTTCATTTTGATGCACTTTTTCTCATTATGATCAGCATTTCCTTCGTTTCAATGCATATTTCCTTCATTTTGATGCTCCTTTACTCGTTACGATCAACATTTCATTCGTTTCGATGCTTATTTCCATCATTTTGATGCTTCTTTTCTCAGTACGATCAATGTTTCCTTCGTTTCGATGATTATTTCCTTCATTTTAATGCTCATTTTCTCGTTACGATCAATATTTTCTTAGTTTCGATGTATATTTCCTTCACTTTGATGCACTTTTTCATGTTACGATTAGCATTTACTTTGTTTCGATGCATATTTACTTCATTTTGATACTTCTTTTCTTGTTACGATCAACATTTCATTCGTTTCGATGCAGATTTCCTTCTTTTTGATGCTCGTTTTCTCGTTATGATCAATGTTTCCTTTTTTTCGATGCATATTTCCTTCTTTTTGATGCTCGTTTTCTTGTTATGATCAATGTTTCCTTTGTTATGATGCATATTTCCTTCATTGTGATGCTCCTTTTCTCATTATGATCAACATTTCCTTTGTTTCGATGCATATTTCCTTCATTTTAATGCTCATTTTCTCATTACGATCAACATTTCCTTCGTTTTGATGCATATTTCCTTCATTTTGATGCTACTTTTCTTGGTACGATCAACATTTCATTCGTTTCGATGCAGATTTCCTTCTTTTTGATTCTCATTTTCTCGTTATTATCAATGTTTCCTTTGTTTAAAGGCATGTTTCTTTCATTTTGATGTTCCTTTCTCATTACGATCAGCATTTCCATCGTTTCGATTAATATTTCCTTCATTTCGATGCTCCTTTTCTCGTTACGATCAACATTTCCTTCGTTTCAATGAATATTTCCTTCATTTTAATGCTCATTTTCTCGTTACGATGAACATTTCCTTCGTTTCGATGTATATTTTCTTCATTTTGATGCTCCTTTTATTGTTGCGATCAAAATTTCATTCGTTTTGATGCAGATTTCCTTCGTTTTGATTCTCATTTTCTCGTTATGATCAATATTACCTACGTTTCGATGCATATTTCCTTCATTTTGATGCTCCTTTTCTCGTTACGATCAATATTTCATTCGTTTCGATGAATATTTCCTTCATTTTAATGCTCATTTTCATTACGATCAACAAATTCCCTTCATTTTGATGCACTTTTTCTCGTTACGATCAGCATTTATTTTGTTTCGATGCATATTTACTTCATTTTGATGCTTCTTTTCTTGTTACGATCAACATTTCATTCGTTTCGATGCAGATTACCATTTTTATCCTCGTTCTCTCGTTATGATCAATATTTCTATTATTTTAATGCATATTTTCTTCATTTTGATGCTCCTTTTCTCATTACGATCAGCATTTCCTTCGTTTCGATGAATATTTCCTTTATTTTAATGCTCTTTTTCTCGTTACGATCAACATTTCCTTCATTTCGATGCATATTTCCTTCATTTTGATGCTCCTTTTCTCGTTACGATCAATATTTTCTTCATTTCGACGGATATTTCCTTCATTTTGATACTCATTTTTTTGTTACGATCAATCTTTCCTTCGTTTCGATGCATATTTAATTCATTTTGATGCTCCTTTTCTTCTTACGATCAATATTTATATTGTTTCGATGCAGATTTCCATCTTTTTGATGCTCGTTTTCTCATTACGATCAATATTTCCTTTGTTTCGATGCATATTTTCTTCGTTCTGATGCTCCTTTTCTCGTTACGATCAAGATTTCATTCGTTTCGATGCAGATTTCTATCATTTTGATGCTCCTTTTCTAGGTACGTTTAATATTTCTTTCGTTTTGATGAATATTTTCTTCATTTTAATGCTCATTTTCTTGTTACGATCAATATTTTCTTCGTTTCAATGTATATTTCTTTTATTTTGATGCACTTTTTCTCGTTACGATCAGCATTTACTTCATTTCGATGCATATTTACTTCATTTTGATGCCCATTTTCTCATTACGATCAACATTTCCTTCGTTTCGATGAATATTTCCTTCATTTTAATGCTCATTTTCTCGTTAAGATCAATATTTCCTTCGTTTCGATGCATATTTCCTTCATTTTGATGCTCCTTTTCTTGTTACGATCAACATTTCATTCATTTCGATGCAGATTTCCTTCTTTTTGATGCTCGTTTTCTCGTTATGATTAATGTTTCCTTTGTTTCGATGCATATTTCCTTCTCTTTGATGCTCGTTTTCTCATTATGATCAATGTTTCCTTTGTTACGATGCATATTTCCTTCATTTTGATGTTCCTTTTCTCTATACAATCAACATTTCCTTCATTTTGATGAATATTTCCTTCATTTTAATGCTCATTTTCTCATTACGATCAACATTTTCTTTGTTTCGATGCATATTTTCTTCATTTTAATGCTTATTTTCTCGTTACGATCTAAATTTCATTCCTTTCGATGCATATTTCCTTCTTTTTTATTCTCGTTTTCTCATTATTTTCAATGTTTCCTTTGTTTCGATGCATGCTTCCTTCATTTTGAAGCTCCTTTCTCATTACGATCAGCATTTCCATCGTTTCGATTAATATTTTCTTCATTTCGATGCTCATTGGCTCGTTACAATCAATATTTTCTTCGTTTCGATGTATATTTCTTTCATTTTGATGTACTTTTTCTCGTTACGATCAGCATTTACTTCATTTCGATGCATATTTCCTTCATTTTGATGCTCCTTTTCTTGTTACGATCAACATTTCATTCGTTTTGATGCAGATTTCATTCGTTTCGATGCAGATTTCCATCATTTTGATGCTCTTTTTCTCAGTACGATCAATATTTCCTTCGTTTCGATTAATATTTCCTTCATTTTAATGCTCATTTTTCGTTACGATCAACAATTTCTTCGTTTCGATGTATATTCCCTTCATTTTGATGCACTTTTTCTCGTTACGATCAGCATTTATTTTGTTTCGATGCATATTTACTTCATTTTGATGCTTCTTTTCTTGTTACGATCAACATTTCATTCGTTTCGATGCAGATTTCCTTCTTTTTGATGCTCATCTTCTCGTTACGATCAATATTTTCTTAGTTTCGATGTATATTTCCTTCACTTTGATGCACTTTTTTTGTTACGATCAGCATTTACTTTGTTTCGATGCATATTTACTTCATTTTGATACTTCTTTTCTTGTTACGATCAGTATTTCATTCGTTTCGATGTAGATTTCTTTCTTTTTTATGGTCGTTTTCTCGTTACGATCAATGTTTTCTTTGTTTCGATGCATATTTCCTTCGTTTTGATTCTCATTTTCTCTTTATGAGCAATATTACCTTCGTTTCGATGCATATTTCCTCCATTTTGATGCTACTTTTATCGTTACGATCAACATTTCATTCGTTTCAATGCAGATTTCCATCATTCTGATTTTGATGCTCCTTTTCTCGTTACGATCAATATTTCTTTCGTTTCGAATCATATTTCTTTCATTTTGATGCACATTTTCTCGTTGCAATCAACATTACCTATGTTTCGATGCATATTTTCTTCGTTTTGATTCTCATTTTCTAGTTTTGATCAATATTACCTTTGTTTCGATGCATATTTCCTTCATTTTGATGCTCATTTTCTCGTTACGACCAACATTTCATTAGTTTCGATGCATATGTCCATCATTTTGATTTTGATGCTCATTTTCTCATTACGATCAAGATTTCCTTTGTTTTGATGCATATTTCCTTTATTTTGATGCATTTTTTCTTGTTACGATCAGCATTTCTTTCTTTTCGATGCATATTTACTCATTTTGATGCTCCTTTTCTTTTTACGATCAACATTTCATTCGTTTCGATGCAGATTTATTTATTTTTTATGCTCGTTTTCTCGTTATGATCAATATTTCCTTTGTTTCGATGCATATTTCCTTCATTTTGATGCTCCCTTTTTCTTTACGATCAATATTTCCTTCGGTTCGATGAATATTTCCTTCATTTTGATGCTCCTTTTCTTGTTACAATCAACATTTCATTCGTTTCGATGCAGATTTCCTTCTTTTTTATGTTCGTTCTCTCGTTATGATCAATGCTTCCTTTGTTTCGATGCATATTTCCTTCATTTTGATGCTCCTTTTCTCTTTACAATCAACATTTCCTTCGTTTTGATGAATATTTCCTTCATTTTAATGCTCATTTTCTGGTTATGATCAACATTTCCTTCGTTTCGATGTGTATTTCCTTCATTTTGATGCTTCTTTTCTTGTTACGATCAACATTTCATTCATTTTGATGCAGATTTCCTTCTTTTTTATACTCATTTTCTCATTACGATCAATATTTCATTAGTTTCGATGCATATTTCCTTTGTTTTGATTCTCATTTTCTCATTACGATTAATATTACTTTGTTTCGATGCGTATTTCCTTCATTTTGATGCTCCCTTTTTCCTTACGATCAATATTTCCTTCGGTTCGATGAATATTTCCTTCATTTTGATGCTCCTTTTCTTGTTACAATCAACATTTCATTCGTTTCGATGCAGATTTCCTTCTTTTTGATGTTCGTTCTCTCGTTATGATCAATGCTTCCTTTGTTTCGATGCATATTTCCTTCATTTTGATGCTCATTTTCTCTTTACAATCAACATTTCCTTCGTTTTGATGAATATTTCCTTCATTTTAATGCTCATTTTCTGGTTATGATCAACATTTCCTTCGTTTCGATGCGTATTTCCTTCATTTTGATGCTCCTTTTCTTGTTACGATCAACATTTCATTCATTTTGATGCAGATTTCCTTCTTTTTTATGCTCATTTTCTCATTACGATCAATATTTCATTAGTTTCGATGCATATTTCCTTTGTTTTGATTCTCATTTTCTCATTACGATTAATATTACTTTGTTTCGATGCATATATCCTTCATTTTGATGCTCCTTTACTCGTTACGATCAATATTTCATTCGTTTTGATGCAGATTTCCATCATTTTGATGATTTTTTCTCAGTACGATCAATATTTCCTTCGTTTCGATGATTATTTCCTTCATTTTAATGCTCATTTTCTCGTTACGATCAATATTTTCTTAGTTTCGATGTATATTTCCTTCACTTTGATGCACTTTTTCATGTTACGATCAGCATATACTTTGTTTCGATGCATATTTACTTCATTTTGATACTTCTTTTCTTGTTACGATCAACATTTCATTCGTTTCGATGCAGATTTCCTTCTTTTTGATGCTCGTTTTCTCGTTATGATCAATGTTTCCTTTTTTTCGATGCATATTTCCTTCTTTTTGATGTTCGTTTTCTTGTTATGATCAATGTTTCCTTTGTTATGATGCATATTTCCTTCATTGTGATGCTCCTTTTCTCATTATGATCAACATTTCCTATGTTTCGATGCATATTTCCTTTGTTTTGATTCTTATTTTCTCGTTACGATCAATATTACCTTTATTTCAATGCATATTTCCTTCATTTTGATGCTCCTTTTCTCGTTACGATCAACATTTTTTTCATTTCGACGCATATTTCCTTCATTTTGATACTCATTTTTTTGTTACGATCAATCTTTCCTTCGTTTCGATGCATATTTCCTTCATTTTAATGCTCATTTTCTAGTTAAGATCAATATTTCCTTCGTTTCGATGCATATTTCCTTCATTTTGATGCTCCTTTTCTTGTTACGATCAACATTTCATTCATTTCGATGCAGATTTCCTTCTTTTTGATGCTCGTTTTCTCGTTATGATTAATGTTTCCTTTGTTTCGATGCATATTTCCTTCTCTTTGATGCTCGTTTTCTCATTATGATCAATGTTTCCTTTGTTACGATGCATATTTCCTTCATTTTGATGTTCCTTTTCTCTATACAATCAACATTTCCTTCGTTTTGATGAATATTTCCTTCATTTTAATGCTCATTTTCTCATTACGATCAACATTTCCTTTGTTTCGATGCATATTTTCTTCATTTTAATGCTTATTTTCTCGTTACGATCTAAATTTCATTCCTTTCGATGCATATTTCCTTCTTTTTGATTCTCGTTATCTCATTATTTTCAATGTTTCCTTTGTTTCGATGCATGCTTCCTTCATTTTGAAGCTCCTTTCTCATTACGATCAGCATTTCCATCGTTTCGATTAATATTTTCTTCATTTCGATGCTCATTGGCTCGTTACGATCAATATTTTCTTCGTTTCGATGTATATTTCTTTCATTTTGATGTACTTTTTCTCGTTACGATCAGCATTTACTTCATTTCGATGCATATTTCCTTCATTTTGATGCTCCTTTTCTTGTTACGATCAACATTTCATTCGTTTTGATGCAGATTTCATTCGTTTCGATGCAGATTTCCATCATTTTGATGCTCTTTTTCTCAGTACGATCAATATTTCCTTCGTTTCGATGAATATTTCCTTCATTTTAATGCTCATTTTTCGTTACGATCAACAATTTCTTCGTTTCGATGTATATTCCCTTCATTTTGATGCACTTTTTCTCGTTACGATCAGCATTTATTTTGTTTCGATGCATATTTACTTCATTTTGATGCTTCTTTTCTTGTTACGATCAACATTTCATTCGTTTCGATGCAGATTTCCTTCTTTTTGATGCTCATCTTCTCGTTACGATCAATATTTTCTTAGTTTCGATGTATATTTCCTTCACTTTGATGCACTTTTTTTGTTACGATCAGCATTTACTTTGTTTCGATGCATATTTACTTCATTTTGATACTTCTTTTCTTGTTACGATCAGCATTTCATTCGTTTCGATGTAGATTTCTTTCTTTTTTATGGTCGTTTTCTCGTTACGATCAATGTTTTCTTTGTTTCGATGCATATTTCCTTCATTTTGATTCTCATTTTCTCTTTATGATCAATATTACCTTCGTTTCGATGCATATTTCCTCCATTTTGATGCTACTTTTATCGTTACGATCAACATTTCATTCGTTTCAATGCATATTTCCATCATTCTGATTTTGATGCTCATTTTCTCGTTACGATCAATATTTCTTTCGTTTCGAATCATATTTCTTTCATTTTGATGCACATTTTCTCGTTACAATCAACATTACCTATGTTTCGATGCATATTTTCTTCGTTTTGATTCTCATTTTCTAGTTTTGATCAATATTACCTTTGTTTCGATGCATATTTCCTTCATTTTGATGCTCATTTTCTCGTTACGACCAACATTTCATTAGTTTCGATGCATATGTCCATCATTTTGATATTGATGCTCATTTTCTCATTACGATCAAGATTTCCTTCGTTTTGATGCATATTTCCTTTATTTTGATGCATTTTTTCTTGTTACGATCAGCATTTCCTTCTTTTCGATGCATATTTACTCATTTTGATGCTCCTTTTCTTTTTACGATCAACATTTCATTCGTTTCGATGCAGATTTATTTATTTTTTATGCTCGTTTTCTCGTTATGATCAATATTTCCTTTGTTTCGATGCATATTTCCTTCATTTTGATGCTCCCTTTTTCTTTACGATCAATATTTCCTTCGGTTCGATGAATATTTCCTTCATTTTGATGCTCCTTTTCTTGTTACAATCAACATTTCATTCGTTTCGATGCAGATTTCCTTCTTTTTGATGTTCGTTCTCTCGTTATGATCAATGCTTCCTTTGTTTCGATGCATATTTCCTTCATTTTGATGCTCCTTTTCTCTTTACAATCAACATTTCCTTCGTTTTGATGAATATTTCCTTCATTTTAATGCTCATTTTCTGGTTATGATCAACATTTCCTTCGTTGCGATGTGTATTTCCTTCATTTTGATGCTTCTTTTCTTGTTACGATCAACATTTCATTCATTTTGATGCAGATTTCCTTCTTTTTTATGCTCATTTTCTCATTACGATCAATATTTCATTAGTTTCGATGCATATTTCCTTTGTTTTGATTCTCATTTTCTCATTACGATTAATATTACTTTGTTTCGATGCATATTTCCTTCATTTTGATGCTCCCTTTTTCCTTACGATCAATATTTCCTTCGGTACGATGAATATTTCCTTCATTTTGATGCTCCTTTTCTTGTTACAATCAACATTTCATTCGTTTCGATGCAGATTTCCTTCTTTTTGATGTTCGTTCTCTCGTTATGATCAATGCTTCCTTTGTTTCGATGCATATTTCCTTCATTTTGATACTCCTTTTCTCTTTACAATCAACATTTCCTTCGTTTTGATGAATATTTCCTTCATTTTAATGCTTATTTTCAGGTTATGATCAATATTTCCTTCGTTTCGATGCGTATTTCCTTCATTTTGATGCTCCTTTTCTTGTTGCGATCAACATTTCATTCATTTTGATGCAGATTTCCTTCTTTTTTATGCTCATTTTCTCATTACGATCATATTTCATTTGTTTTGATTCTCATTTTCTCATTACGATTAATATTACTTTGTTTCGATGCATATATCCTTAATTTTGATGCTCCTTTACTCGTTACGATCAATATTTCATTCGTTTTGATGCTGATTTCCATCATATTGATGATTTTTTTCTCAGTACGATCAATATTTCCTTCGTTTCGATGATTATTTCCTTCATTTTAATGCTCATTTTCTCGTTACGATCAATATTTCTTAGTTTCGATGTATATTTCCTTCACTTTGATGCACTTTTTCATGTTACGATCAGCATATACTTTGTTTCGATGCATATTTACTTCATTTTGATACTTCTTTTCTTGTTACGATCAACATTTCATTCGTTTCGATGCAGATTCCCTTCTTTTTGATGCTCTTTTTCTCGTTATGATCAATGTTTCCTTTTTTTCGAGGCATATTTCCTTCTTTTTGATGCTCGTTTTCTTGTTATGATCAATGTTTCCTTTGTTATGATGCATAATTCCTTCATTGTGATGCTCCTTTTCTCATTATGATCAACATTTCCTATGTTTCGATGCATATTTCCTTTGTTTTGATTCTTATTTTCTCGTTACGATCAATATTACCTTTATTTCAATGCATATTTCCTTCATTTTGATGCTCCTTTTCTCGTTACGATCAATATTTTTTTCATTTCGATGCATATTTACTTCATTTTGATACTCATTTTTTTGTTACGATCAATCTTTCCTTCGTTTCGATGCATATTTAATTCATTTTGATGCTCCTTTTCTTCTTACGATCAATATTTATATTGTTTCGATGCAGATTTCCTTTTTTTATGCTCGTTTTCTCGTTACGATCAATATTTCCTTTGTTTCGATGAATATTTCCTTCGTTTCGATTCTTATTTTCTCGTTACAATCAATATTACCTTCATTTCAATGCATATTTCCTTCATTTTGATGCTCCTTTTCTCGTTACGATCAACATTTCCTTCGTTTCGATGCATATTTCCTTCATTTTGATGCTCATTTTCTTGTTACGATTAATCTTTCCTTCGTTTCGATGCATATTTAATTCATTTTGATTCTCCTTTTCTTCTTACGATCAATATTTATATTGTTTCGATGCAGATTTCCATCTTTTTGATGCTCGTTTTCTCGTTACGATCAATATTTCCTTTGTTTCGATGCATATTTTCTTCGTTCTGATGCTTCTTTTCTCGTTACGATCAAGATTTCATTTGTTTCGATGCAGATTTCTATCATTTTGATGCTCCTTTTCTAGGTATGTTTAATATTTCTTTAGTTTTGATGAATATTTTCTTCATTTTAATGCTCATTTTCTTGTTACGATCAACATTTTCTTCGTTTCAATGTATATTTCTTTTATTTTGATGCACTTTTTTCTCATTACGATCAGCATTTACTTTATTTCGATGCATATTTACTTCATTTTGCTGCCCATTTTCTCATTACGATCAACATTTCCTTCGTTTCGATGAATATTTCCTTCATTTTAATGCTCATTTTCTCGTTAAGATCAATATTTCCTTCGTTTCGATGCATATTTCCTTCATTTTGATGCTCCTTTTCTTGTTACGATCAACATTTCATTCATTTCGATGCAGATTTCCTTCTTTTTGATGCTCGTTTTCTCGTTATGATTAATGTTTCCTTTGTTTCGATGCATATTTCCTTCTCTTTGATGCTCGTTTTCTCATTATGATCAATGTTTCCTTTGTTACGATGCATATTTCCTTCATTTTGATGTTCCTTTTCTCTATACAATCAACATTTCCTTCATTTTGATGAATATTTCCTTCATTTTAATGCTCATTTTCTCATTACGATCAACATTTTCTTTGTTTCGATGCATATTTTCTTCATTTTAATGCTTATTTTCTCGTTACGATCTAAATTTCATTCCTTTCGATGCATATTTCCTTCTTTTTGATTCTCGTTTTCTCATTATTTTCAATGTTTCCTTTGTTTCGATGCATGCTTCCTTCATTTTGAAGCTCCTTTCTCATTACGATCAGCATTTCCATCGTTTCGATTAATATTTTCTTCATTTCGATGCTCATTGGCTCGTTACAATCAATATTTTCTTCGTTTCGATGTATATTTCTTTCATTTTGATGTACTTTTTCTCGTTACGATCAGCATTTACTTCATTTCGATGCATATTTCCTTCATTTTGATGCTCCTTTTCTTGTTACGATCAACATTTCATTCGTTTTGATGCAGATTTCATTCGTTTCGATGCAGATTTCCATCATTTTGATGCTCTTTTTCTCAGTACGATCAATATTTCCTTCGTTTCGATTAATATTTCCTTCATTTTAATGCTCATTTTTCGTTACGATCAACAATTTCTTCGTTTCGATGTATATTCCCTTCATTTTGATGCACTTTTTCTCGTTACGATCAGCATTTATTTTGTTTCGATGCATATTTACTTCATTTTGATGCTTCTTTTCTTGTTACGATCAACATTTCATTCGTTTCGATGCAGATTTCCTTCTTTTTGATGCTCATCTTCTCGTTACGATCAATATTTTCTTAGTTTCGATGTATATTTCCTTCACTTTGATGCACTTTTTTTGTTACGATCAGCATTTACTTTGTTTCGATGCATATTTACTTCATTTTGATACTTCTTTTCTTGTTACGATCAGCATTTCATTCGTTTCGATGCAGATTTCCTTCTTTTTTATGGTCGTTTTCTCGTTACGATCAATGTTTTCTTTGTTTCGATGCATATTTCCTTCATTTTGATTCTCATTTTCTCTTTATGATCAATATTACCTTCTTTTCGATGCATATTTCCTCCATTTTGATGCTACTTTTATAGTTATGATCAACATTTCATTCGTTTCAATGCAGATTTCCATCATTCTGATTTTGATGCTCCTTTTCTCGTTACGATCAATATTTCTTTCGTTTCGAATCATATTTCTTTCATTTTGATGCACATTTTCTCGTTACAATCAACATTACCTACGTTTTGATGCATATTTTCTTCGTTTTGATTCTCATTTTCTAGTTTTGATCAATATTACCTTTGTTTCGATGCATATTTCCTTCATTTTGATGCTCATTTTCTCGTTACGACCAACATTTCATTAGTTTCGATGCATATGTCCATCATTTTGATTTTGATGGTCATTTTCTCATTATGATCAAGATTTCCTTCGTTTTGATGCATATTTCCTTTATTTTGATGCATTTTTTCTTGTTACGATCAGCATTTCCTTATTTTCGATGCATATTTACTCATTTTGATGCTCCTTTTCTTTTTACGATCAACATTTCATTCGTTTCGATGTAGATTTATTTATTTTTTATGCTCGTTTTCTCGTTATGATCAATATTTCCTTTGTTTCGATGCATATTTCCTTCATTTTGATGCTCCCTTTTTCCTTACGATCAATATTTCCTTCGGTTCGATGAATATTTCCTTCATTTTGATGCTCCTTTTATTGTTACAATCAACATTTCATTCGTTTCGATGCAGATTTTCTTTTTTTTGATGTTCGTTCTCTCGTTATGATCAATGCTTCCTTTGTTTCGATGCATATTTCCTTCATTTAGATGCTCCTTTTCTCTTTACAATCAACATTTTCTTCGTTTTGATGAATATTTCCTTCATTTTAATGCTCATTTTCTGGTTATGATCAACATTTCCTTCGTTTTGATGCGTATTTCCTTCATTTTGATGCTCCCTTTTCCTTACGATCAATATTTCCTTCGGTTCGATGAATATTTCCTTCATTTTGATGCTCATTTTCTTGTTACAATCAACATTTCATTCGTTTCGATGCAGATTTCCTTCTTTTTGATGTTCGTTCTCTCGTTATGATCAATGCTTCCTTTGTTTCGATGCATATTTCCTTCATTTTGATGCTCCTTTTCTCTTTACAATCAACATTTCCTTCGTTTTGATGAATATTTCCTTCATTTTAATGCTTATTTTCTGGTTATGATCAACATTTCCTTCGTTTCGATGCGTATTTCCTTCATTTTGATGCTCATTTTCTTGTTACGATCAACATTTCATTCATTTTGATGCAGATTTCCTTCTTTTTTATGCTCATTTTCTCGTTACGAACAATATTTCATTAGTTTCGATGCATATTTCCTTTGTTTTGATTCTCATTTTCTCATTACGATTAATATTACTTTGTTTTGATGCATATATCCTTCATTTTGATGCTCCTTTACTCGTTACGATCAATATTTCATTCGTTTTGATGCAGATTTTCATCATTTTGATGATTTTTTCTCAGTACGATCAATATTTCCTTCGTTTCGATGATTATTTCCTTCATTTTAATGCTCATTTTCTCGTTACGATCAATATTTTCTTAGTTTCGATGTATATTTCCTTCACTTTGATGCACTTTTTCATGTTACGATCAGCATATACTTTGTTTCGATGCATATTTACTTCATTTTGATACTTCTTTTCTTGTTACGATCAACATTTCATTTGTTTCGATGCAGATTTCCTTCTTTTTGATGCTCGTTTTCTCGTTATGATCAATGTTTCCTTTTTTTCGATGCATATTTCCTTCTTTTTGATGCTCGTTTTCATGTTATGATCAATGTTTCCTTTGTTATGATGCATATTTCCTTCATTGTGATGCTCCTTTTCTCATTAAGATCAACATTTCCTATGTTTCGATGCATATTTCCTTTGTTTTGATTCTTATTTTCTCGTTACGATCAATATTACCTTTATTTCAATGCATATTTCCTTCATTTTGATGCTCCTTTTCTCATTACGATCAACATTTCCTTCGTTTCGATGCATATTTCCTTCATTTTGATGCTCATTTTCTCGTTACGATTAATCTTTCCTTCGTTTCGATGCATATTTAATTCATTTTGATTCTCCTTTTCTTCTTACGATCAATATTTATATTGTTTCGATGCAGATTTCCATCTTTTTTATGCTCGTTTTCTCGTTACGATCAATATTTCCTTTGTTTCGATGCATATTTTCTTCGTTCTGATGCTCCTTTTCTCGTTACGATCAAGATTTCATTCGTTTCGATGCAGATTTCTATCATTTTGATGCTCCTTTTCTAGGTACGTTTAATATTTCTTTCGTTTTGATGAATATTTTCTTCATTTTAATGCTCATTTTCTTGTTACGATCAACATTTTCTTCGTTTCAATGTATATTTCTTTTATTTTGATGCACTTTTTCTCATTACGATCAACATTTACTTCATTTCGATGCATATTTACTTCATTTTGCTGCCCATTTTCTCATTACGATCAACATTTCCTTCGTTTTGATGAATATTTCCTTCATTTTAATGCTCATTTTCTCGTTAAGATCAATATTTCCTTCGTTTCGATGCATATTTCCTTCATTTTGATGCTCCTTTTCTTGTTACGATCAACATTTCATTCATTTCGATGCAGATTTCCTTCTTTTTGATGCTCGTTTTCTCGTTATGATTAATGTTTCCTTTGTTTCGATGCATATTTCCTTCTTTTTGATGCTCGTTTTCTCATTATGATCAATGTTTTCTTTGTTACGATGCATATTTCCTTCATTTTGATGTTCCTTTTCTCTATACAATCAACATTTCCTTCGTTTTGATGAATATTTCCTTCATTATAATGCTCATTTTCTCATTACGATCAACATTTCCTTTGTTTCAATGCATATTTTCTTCATTTTAATGCTTATTTTCTCGTTACGATCTAAATTTAATTCCTTTCGATGCATATTTCCTTCTTTTTGATTCTCGTTTTCTCATTATTTTCAATGTTTCCTTTGTTTCGATGCATGCTTCCTTCATTTTGAAGCTCCTTTCTCATTACGATCAGCATTTCCATCGTTTCGATTAATATTTCCTTCATTTCGATGCTCATTTGCTCGTTACGATCAATATTTTCTTCGTTTCGATGTATATTTCTTTCATTTTGATGTACTTTTTCTCGTTACGATCAGCATTTACTTCATTTCGATGCATATTTCCTTCATTTTGATGCTCCTTTTCTTGTTACGATCAACATTTCATTCGTTTTGATGTAGATTTCATTCGTTTCGATGCAGATTTCCATCATTTTAATGCTCCAATCCTCAGTACGATCAATATTTCCTTCGTTTCGATGAATATTTCCTTCATTTTAATGCTCATTTTTCGTTACGATCAACAATTTCTTCGTTTCGATGTATATTCCCTTCATTTTGATGCACTTTTTGTCGTTACGATCAGCATTTATTTTGTTTCGATGCATATTTACTTCATTTTGATGCTTCTTTTCTTGTTACGATCAACATTTCATTCGTTTCGATGCAGATTTCCTTCTTTTTGATGCTCATCTTCTCGTTACGATCAATATTTTCTTAGTTTCGATGTATATTTCCTTCACTTTGATGCACTTTTTCTTGTTACGATCCGCATTTACTTTGTTTCGATGCATATTTACTTCATTTTGATACTTCTTTTCTTGTTACGATCAGCATTTCATTCGTTTCGATGCAGATTTCCTTCTTTTTTATGGTCGTTTTCTCGTTACGATCAATGTTTTCTTTGTTTCGATGCATATTTCCTTCATTTTGATTCTCATTTTCTCTTTATGATCAATATTGCCTTCGTTTCGATGCATATTTCCTCCATTTTGATGCTTTACGATCAACATTTCATTCGTTTCAATGCAGATTTCCATCATTCTGATTTTGATGCTCCTTTTCTCGTTACGATCAATATTTCTTTCGTTTTGAATCATATTTCTTTCATTTTGATGCACATTTTCTCGTTACAATCAACATTACCTACGTTTCGATGCATATTTTCTTCGTTTTGATTCTCATTTTCTAGTTTTGATCAATATTACCTTTGTTTCGATGCATATTCCTTCATTTTGATGCTCATTTTCTCGTTACGACCAACATTTCATTAGTTTCGATGCATATGTCCATCATTTTGATTTTGATGCTCATTTTCTCATTACGATCAAGATTTCCTTCGTTTTGATGCATATTTCCTTTATTTTGATGCATTTTTTCTTGTTACGATCAGCATTTCCTTCTTTTCGATGCATATTTACTCATTTTGATGCTCCTTTTCTTTTTACGATCAACATTTCATTCGTTTCGATGCAGATTTATTTATTTTTTATGCTCGTTTTCTCGTTATGATCAATATTTCCTTTGTTTCGATGCATATTTCCTTCATTTTGATGCTCCCTTTTTCCTTACGATCAATATTTCCTTCGGTTCGATGAATATTTCCTTCATTTTGATGCTCCTTTTATTGTTAAAATCAACATTTCATTCGTTTCGATGCAGATTTCCTTCTTTTTGATGTTCGTTCTCTCGTTATGATCAATGCTTCCTTTGTTCCGATGCATATTTTCTTCATTTTGATGCTCCTTTTCTCTTTACAATCAACATTTCCTTCGTTTTGATGAATATTTCCTTCATTTTAATGCTCATTTTCTGGTTATGATCAACATTTCCTTCGTTTCGATGCGTATTTCCTTCATTTTGATGCTCCTTTTCTTGTTACGATCAACATTTCATTCATTTTGATGCAGATTTCCTTCTTTTTTATGCTCATTTTCTCATTACGATCAATATTTCATTAGTTTCGATACATATTTCCTTTGTTTTGATTCTCATTTTCTCATTACGATTAATATTACTTTGTTTCGATGCATATATCCTTCATTTTGATGCTCCTTTACTCGTTACGATCAATATTTCATTCGTTTTGATGCAGATTTCCATCATTTTGATGATTTTTTTCTCAGTACGATCAATATTTCCTTCGTTTCGATGATTATTTCCTTCATTTTAATGCTCATTTTCTCGTTACGATCAATATTTTCTTAGTTTCGATGTATATTTCCTTCACTTTGATGAACTTTTTCATGTTACGATCAGCATATACTTTGTTTCGATGCATATTTACTTCATTTTGATACTTCTTTTCTTGTTACGATCAACATTTCATTCGTTTCGATGCAGATTTCCTTTTTTTTTATGCTCGTTTTCTCGTTATGATCAATGTTTCCTTTTTTTCGATGCATATTTCCTTCTTTTTGATGCTCGTTTTCTTGTTATGATTAATGTTTCCTTTGTTATGATGCATATTTCCTTCATTGTGATGCTCATTTTCTCATTATGATCAACATTTCCTATGTTTCGATGTATATTTCCTTTATTTTGATTCTTATTTTCTCGTTACGATCAATATTACCTTTATTTCAATGCATATTTCCTTCATTTTGATGCTCCTTTTCTCGTTACGATCAACATTTTTTTCATTTCGACGCATATTTCCTTCATTTTGATACTCATTTTTTTGTTACGATAAATCTTTCCTTCGTTTCGATGCATATTTAATTCATTTTGATGCTCCTTTTCTTCTTACGATCAATATTTATATTGTTTCGATGCAGATTTCCTTTTTTTTTATGCTCGTTTTCTCGTTACGATCAATATTTCCTTTGTTTCGATGCATATTTCCTTCGTTTCGATTCTTATTTTCTCGTTACAATCAATATTACCTTCATTTCAATGCATATTTCCTTCATTTTGATGCTCCTTTTCTCGTTACGATCAACATTTCCTTCGTTTCGATGCATATTTCCTTTATTTTGATGCTCATTTTCTCGTTACGATTAATCTTTCCTTCGTTTCGATGCATATTTAATTCATTTTGATTCTCCTTTTCTTCTTACGATCAATATTTATATTGTTTCGATGCAGATTTCCATCTTTTTGATTCTCGTTTTCTCGTTACGATCAATATTTCCTTTGTTTCGATGCATATTTTCTTCGTTCTGATGCTCCTTTTCTCGTTACGATCAAGATTTCATTCGTTTCGATGCAGATTTCTATCATTTTGATGCTCCTTTTCTAGGTACGTTTAATATTTCTTTCGTTTTGATGAATATTTTCTTCATTTTAATGCTCATTTTCTTGTTACGATCAACATTTTCTTCGTTTCAATGTATATTTCTTTTATTTTGATGCACTTTTTCTCATTACGATCAGCATTTACTTCATTTCAATGCATATTTACTTTATTTTGCTACCCATTTTCTCATTACGATCAACATTTCCTTCGTTTCGATGAATATTTCCTTCATTTTAATGCTCATTTTCTCGTTAAGATCAATATTTCCTTCGTTTCAATGCATATTTCCTTCATTTTGATGCTCATTTTCTTGTTACGATCAACATTTCATTCATTTCTATGCAGATTTCCTTCTTTTTGATGCTCGTTTTCTCGTTATGATTAATGTTTCCTTTGTTTCGATGCATATTTCCTTCTTTTTGATGCTCGTTTTCTCATTATGATCAATGTTTTCTTTATTACGATGCATATTTCCTTCATTTTGATGTTCCTTTTCTCTATACAATCAACATTTCCTTCGTTTTGATGAATATTTCCTTCATTTTAATGCTCATTTTCTCATTACGATCAACATTTCCTTTGTTTCGATGCATATTTTCTTCATTTTAATGCTTATTTTCTCGTTACGATCTAAATTTCATTCCTTTCGATGCATATTTCCTTCTTTTTGATTCTCGTTTTCTCATTATTTTCAATGTTTCCTTTGTTTCGATGCATGCTTCCTTCATTTTGAAGCTCCTTTCTCATTACGATCAGCATTTCCATCGTTTCGATTAATATTTCCTTCATTTCGATGCTCATTTGCTCGTTACGATCAATATTTTATTCGTTTCGATGTATATTTCTTTCATTTTGATGTACTTTTTCTCGTTACGATCAGCATTTACTTCATTTCGATGCATATTTCCTTCATTTTGATGCTCCTTTTCTTGTTACGATCAACATTTCATTCGTTTTGATGCAGATTTCATTCGTTTCGATGCAGATTTCCATCATTTTAATGCTCCTTTTCTCAGTACGATCAATATTTCCTTCGTTTCGATGAATATTTCCTTCATTTTAATGCTCATTTTTCGTTACGATAAACAATTTCTTCGTTTCGATGTATATTCCCTTCATCTTGATGCACTTTTTCTCGTTACGATCAGCATTTATTTTGTTTCGATGCATATTTACTTCATTTTGATGCTTCTTTTCTTGTTACGATCAACATTTCATTCGTTTCGATGCAGATTTCCTTCTTTTTGATGCTCATCTTCTCGTTACGATCAATATTTTCTTAGTTTCGATGTATATTTCCTTCACATTGATGCACTTTTTCTTGTTACGATCAGCATTTACTTTGTTTCGATGCATATTTACTTCATTTTGATACTTCTTTTCTTGTTACGATCAGCATTTCATTCGTTTTGATGCAGATTTCCTTCTTTTTTATGGTCGTTTTCTCGTTACGATCAATGTTTTCTTTGTTTCGATGCATATTTCCTTCATTTTGATTCTCATTTTCTCTTTATGATCAATATTACCTTCGTTTCGATGCATATTTCCTCTATTTTGATGCTACTTTTATCGTTACGATCAACATTTCATTCGTTTCAATGCAGATTTCCATCATTCTGATTTTGATGCTCATTTTCTCGTTACGATCAATATTTCTTTCGTTTCGAATCATATTTCTTTCATTTTGATGCACATTTTCTCGTTACAATCAACATTACCTACGTTTCGATGCATATTTTCTTCGTTTTGATTCTCATTTTCTAGTTTTGATCAATATTACCTTTGTTTCGATGCATATTTCCTTCATTTTGATGCTCATTTTCTCGTTACGACCAACATTTCATTAGTTTCGATGCATATGTCCATCATTTTGATTTTGATGCTCATTTTCTCATTACGATCAAGATTTCCTTCGTTTTGATGCATATTTCCTTTATTTTGATGCATTTTTTCTTGTTACGATCAGCATTTCCTTCTTTTCGATGCATATTTACTCATTTTGATGCTCCTTTTCTTTTTACGATCAACATTTCATTCGTTTCGATGCAGATTTATTTATTTTTTATGCTCGTTTTCTCGTTATGATCAATATTTCATTTGTTTCGATGCATATTTCCTTCATTTTGATGCTCCCTTTTTCCTTACGATCAATATTTCCTTTGGTTCGATGAATATTTCCTTCATTTTGATGATCCTTTTATTGTTACAATCAACATTTCATTCGTTTCGATGCAGATTTCCTTCTTTTGATGTTCGTTCTCTCGTTATGATCAATGCTTCCTTTGTTTCGATGCATATTTCCTTCATTTTGATGCTCCTTTTCTCTTTACAATCAACATTTCCTTCGTTTTGATGAATATTTCCTTCATTTTAATGCTCATTTTCTGGTTATGATCAACATTTCCTTCGTTTCGATGCGTATTTCCTTCATTTTGATGCTCCCTTTTTCCTTACGATCAATATTTCCTTCGGTTCGATGAATATTTCCTTCATTTTGATGCTCCTTTTCTTGTTACAATCAACATTTCATTCGTTTCGATGCAGATTTCCTTCTTTTTGATGTTCGTTCTCTCGTTATGATCAATGCTTCCTTTGTTTCGATGCATATTTCCTTCATTTTGATGCTCCTTTTCTCTTTACAATCAACATTTCCTTCGTTTTGATGAATATTTCTTTCATTTTAATGCTCATTTTCTGGTTATGATCAACATTTCCTTCGTTTCGATGCGTATTTCCTTCATTTTGATGCTCCTTTTCTTGTTACGATCAACATTTCATTCATTTTGATGCAGATTTCCTTCTTTTTTATGCTCATTTTCTCATTACGATCAATATTTCATTAGTTTCGATGCATATTTCCTTTGTTTTGATTCTCATTTTCTCATTAATATTAATATTACTTTGTTTCGATGCATATATCCATCATTTTGATGCTCCTTTACTCGTTACGATCAATATTTCATTCGTTTTGATGCAGATTTCCATCATTTTGATGATTTTTTTCTCAGTACGATCAATATTTCCTTCGTTTCGATGATTATTTCCATCATTTTAATGCTCATTTTCTCATTACGATCAATATTTTCTTAGTTTCGATGTATATTTCCTTCACTTTGATGCACTTTTTCATGTTACGATCAGCATATACTTTGTTTCGATGCATATTTACTTCATTTTGATACTTCTTTTCTTGTTACGATCAACATTTCATTCGTTTCGATGCAGATTTCCTTTTTTTTGATGCTCGTTTTCTCGTTATGATCAATGTTTCCTTTTTTTCGATGCATATTTCCTTCTTTTTGATGCTCGTTTTCTTGTTATGATTAATGTTTCCTTTGTTATGATGCATATTTCCTTCATTGTGATGCTCCTTTTCTCATTATGATCAACATTTCCTATGTTTCGATGCATATTTCCTTTGTTTTGATTCTTATTTTCTCGTTACGATCAATATTACCTTTATTTCAATGCATATTTCCTTCATTTTGATGCTCCTTTTCTCGTTACGATCAATATTTTTTTCATTTCGACGCATATTTCCTTCATTTTGATACTCATCTTTTTGTTACGATCAATCTTTCCTTCGTTTCGATGCATATTTAATTCATTTTGATGCTCCTTTTCTTCTTACGATCAATATTTATATTGTTTCGATGTAGATTTCCTTTTTTTTTATGCTCGTTTTCTCGTTACGATCAATATTTCCTTTGTTTCGATGCATATTTCCTTCGTTTCGATTATTATTTTCTCGTTACAATCAATATTACCTTCATTTCAATGCATATTTCCTTCATTTTGATGCTCCTTTTCTCGTTACGATCAACATTTCCTTCGTTTCGATGCATATTTCCTTCATTTTGATGCTCATTTTCTCGTTACGATTAATCTTTCCTTCGTTTCGATGCATATTTAATTCATTTTGATTCTCCTTTTCTTCTTACGATCAATATTTATATTGTTTCGATGCAGATTTCCATCTTTTTGATGCACATTTTCTCGTTACGATCAATATTTCCTTTGTTTCGATGCATATTTTCTTCGTTCTGATGCTCCTTTTCTCGTTACGATCAAGATTTCATTCGTTTCGATGCAGATTTCTATCATTTTGATGCTCCTTTTCTAGGTACGTTTAATATTTCTTTCGTTTTGATGAATATTTTCTTCATTTTAATGCTTATTTTCTTGTTACGATCAACATTTTCTTCGTTTCAATGTATATTTCTTTTATTTTGATGCACTTTTTCTCATTACGATCAGCATTTACTTCATTTTTGATGCATATTTACTTCATTTTGCTGCCCATTTTCTCATTACGATCAACATTTCCTTCGTTTCGATGAATATTTCCTTCATTTTAATGCTCATTTTCTCGTTAAGATCAATATTTCCTTTGTTTCGATGCATATTTCCTTCATTTTGATGCTCATTTTCTTGTTACGATCAACATTTCATTCATTTCGATGCAGATTTCCTTCTTTTTGATGCTCGTTTTCTCGTTATGATTAATGTTTCCTTTGTTTCGATGCATATTTCCTTCTTTTTGATGCTCGTTTTCTCATTATGATCAATGTTTTCTTTGTTACGATGCATATTTCCTTCATTTTGATGTTCCTTTTCTCTATACAATCAACATTTCCTTCGTTTTGATGAATATTTCCTTCATTTTAATGCTCATTTTATCATTACGATCAACATTTCCTTTGTTTCGATGCATATTTTCTTCATTTTAATGCTTATTTTCTCGTTACGATCTAAATTTCATTCCTTTCGATGCATATTTCCTTCTTTTTGATTCTCGTTTTCTCATTATTTTCAATGTTTCCTTTGTTTCGATGCATGCTTCCTTCATTTTGAAGCTCCTTTCTCATTACGATCAGCATTTCCATCGTTTTGATTAATATTTCCTTCATTTCGATGCTCATTTGCTCGTTACGATCAATATTTTCTTCGTTTCGATGTATATTTCTTTCATTTTGATGTACTTTTTCTCGTTACGATCAGCATTTACTTCATTTCGATGCATATTTCCTTCATTTTGATGCTCCTTTTCTTGTTACGATCAACATTTCATTCGTTTTGATGCAGATTTCATTCGTTTCGATGCAGATTTCCATCATTTTAATGCTCCTTTTCTCAGTACGATCAATATTTCCTTCGTTTCGATGAATATTTCCTTCATTTTAATGCTCATTTTTCGTTACGATCAACAATTTCTTCGTTTCGATGTATATTTCCTTCATTTTGATGCACTTTTTCTCGTTACGATCAACATTTATTTTGTTTCGATGCATATTTACTTCATTTTGATGCTTCTTTTCTTGTTACGATCAACATTTCATTCGTTTCGATGCAGATTTCCTTCTTTTTGATGCTCATCTTCTCGTTACGATCAATATTTTCTTAGTTTCGATGTATATTTCCTTCACTTTGATGCACTTTTTCTTGTTACGATCAGCATTTACTTTGTTTCGATGCATATTTACTTCATTTTGATACTTCTTTTCTTGTTACGATCAGCATTTCATTGGTTTCGATGCAGATTTCCTTCTTTTTTATGGTCGTTTTCTCGTTACGATCAATGTTTTCTTTGTTTCGATGCATATTTCCTTCATTTTGATTCTCATTTTCTCTTTATGATCAATATTGCCTTCGTTTCGATGCATATTTCCTCCATTTTGATGCTTTACGATCAACATTTCATTCGTTTCAATGCAGATTTCCATCATTCTGATTTTGATGCTCCTTTTCTCGTTACAATCAATATTTCTTTCGTTTCGAATCATATTTCTTTCATTTTGATGCACATTTTCTCGTTACAATCAACATTACCTACGTTTCGATGCATATTTTCTTCGTTTTGATTCTCATTTTCTAGTTTTGATCAATATTACCTTTGTTTCGATGCATATTTCCTTCATTTTGATGCTCATTTTCTCGTTACGACCAACATTTCATTAGTTTCGATGCATATGTCCATCATTTTGATTTTGATGCTCATTTTCTCATTACGATCAAGATTTCCTTCGTTTTGATGCATATTTCCTTTATTTTGATGCATTTTTTCTTGTTACGATCAGCATTTCCTTCTTTTCGATGCATATTTACTCATTTTGATGCTCCTTTTCTTTTTACGATCAACATTTCATTCGTTTCGATGCAGATTTATTTATTTTTTATGCTCGTTTTCTCGTTATGATCAATATTTCATTTGTTTCGATGCATATTTCCTTCATTTTGATGCTCCCTTTTTCCTTACGATCAATATTTCCTTTGGTTCGATGAATATTTCCTTCATTTTGATGCTCCTTTTATTGTTACAATCAACATTTCATTCGTTTCGATGCAGATTTCCTTCTTTTGATGTTCGTTCTCTCGTTATGATCAATGCTTCCTTTGTTTCGATGCATATTTCCTTCATTTTGATGCTCCTTTTCTCTTTACAATCAACATTTCCTTCGTTTTGATGAATATTTCCTTTATTTTAATGCTCATTTTCTGGTTATGATCAACATTTCCTTCGTTTTGATGCGTATTTCCATCATTTTGATGCTCATTTTCTTGTTACGATCAACATTTCATTCATTTTGATGCAGATTTCCTTCTTTTTTATGCTCATTTTCTCATTACGATCAATATTTCATTAGTTTCGATGCATATTTCCGTTGTTTTGATTCTCATTTTCTCATTACGATTAATATTACTTTGTTTCGATGCATATTTCCTTCATTTTGATGCTCCCTTTTTCCTTACGATCAATATTTCCTTCGGTTCGATGAATATTTCCTTCATTTTGATGCTCCTTTTCTTGTTACAATCAACATTTCATTCGTTTCGATGCAGATTTCCTTCTTTTTGATGTTCGTTCTCTCGTTATGATCAATGCTTCCTTTGTTTCGATGCATATTTCCTTCATTTTGATGCTCCTTTTCTCTTTACAATCAACATTTCCTTCGTTTTGATGAATATTTCCTTCATTTTAATGCTCATTTTCTGGTTATGATCAATATTTCCTTCGTTTCGATGCGTATTTCCTTCATTTTGATGCTCCTTTTCCTGTTACGATCAACATTTCATTCATTTTGATGCAGATTTCCTTCTTTTTTATGCTCATTCTCTCATTACGATCAATATTTCATTAGTTTCGATGCATATTTTCTTTGTTTTGATTCTCATTTTCTCATTACAATTAATATTACTTTGTTTCGATGCATATATCCTTCATTTTAATGCTCCTTTACTCGTTACGATCAATATTTCATTCGTTTTGATGCAGATTTCCATCATTTTGATGATTCTTTTCTCAGTACGATCAATATTTCCTTCGTTTCGATGATTATTTCCTTCATTTTAATGCTCATTTTCTCGTTACGATCAATATTTTCTTAGTTTCGATGTATATTTCCTTCACTTTGATGCACTTTTTCTTGTTACGATCAGCATTTACTTTGTTTCGATGCACATTTACTTCATTTTGATGCTTCTTTTCTTGTAACGATCAACATTTCTTTCTTTTCGATGTAGATTTCCTTCTTTTTAATGCTCGTTTTATCGTTATGATCAATATTTCCTTTGTTTCGATGCATATTTCCTTCATTTTGATGCTACTTTTCTTATTACGATCAACATTTCCATCGTTTTGATGAATATTTCCTTCATTTTAATGCTCATTTTCTCGTAACGATCAATATTTCCTTCGTTTCGATGCATATTTTCTTCATTTTGATGCTTCTTTTCTTGTTACGATCAACATTTCATTCGTTTTGATGCATATTTCCTTCTTTTTGATGCTCGTTTTCTCGTTATGATCAATGTTTCCTTTTTTCGATGCATATTTCCTTCTTTTTGATGCTCGTTTTCTCGTTATGATTATTGTTTCCTTTGTTATGATGCATATTTCCTTCATTGTGATGCTCCTTTTCTCATTACGATCAACATTTCCTTTGTCTCGATGCATATTTCCTTCATTTACTGCTCATTTTCTCATTACGATCAATATTTCCTTTGTTTCGATGCATATTTCCTTCATTTTAATGCTCATTTTCTCATTACGATCAACATTTCATTCGTTTCGATGCAGATTTCCTTCTTTTTGATTCTCGTTTTCTCGTTATTATCAATGTTTCCTTTGTTTCAATGCATGTTTCCTTCATTTTGATGTTCCTTTCTCATTACGATCAGCATTTCCATCGTTTCGATTAATATTTCCTTCATTTCGATGCTCTTTTTCTCGTTACGATCAATATTTTCTTCGTTTCAATGAATATTTCCTTCATTTTAATGCTCATTTTCTCGTTACGATCAACATTTCCTTCGTTTCGATGTATATTTCCTTCATTTTGATTCTCCTTTTCTTGTTGCGATCAATATTTCAATCGTTTCGATGCAGATTTCCTTCGTTTTGATTCTCATTTTCTCGTTACGATCAATATTACCTTCGTTTCGATGCATATTTCCTTTATTTTGATGCTCCTTTTCTCGTTACGATCAATATTTTATTCGTTTCGATGCAGATTTCCTTCTTTTTTATGCTCCTTTTCTCAGTACGATCAATATTTCCTTCGTTTCGATGAATATTTCCTTCATTTTAATGCTCATTTTTCGTTACGATCAACAATTTCTTCGTTTCGATGTATATTCCCTTCATTTTGATGCACTTTTTGTCGTTACGATCAGCATTTATTTTGTTTCGATGCATATTTACTTCATTTTGATGCTTCTTTTCTTGTTACGATCAACATTTCATTCGTTTCGATGCAGATTTCCTTCTTTTTTATGCTCGTCTTCTCGTTACGATCAATATTTTCTTAGTTTCGATGTATATTTCCTTCACTTTGATGCACTTTTTCTTGTTACGATCAGCATTTACTTTATTTCGATGCATATTTACTTCATTTTGATACTTCTTTTCTTGTTACGATCAGCATTTCATTCGTTTTGATGCAGATTTCCTTCTTTTTTATGGTCGTTTTCTCGTTACGATCAATGTTTTCTTTGTTTCGATGCATATTTCCTTCATTTTGATTCTCATTTTCTCTTTATGATCAATATTACCTTCGTTTCGATGCATATTTCCTCTATTTTGATGCTACTTTTATCGTTACGATCAACATTTCATTCGTTTCAATGCAGATTTCCATCATTCTGATTTTGATGCTCCTTTTCTCGTTACGATCAATATTTCTTTCGTTTCGAATCATATTTCTTTCATTTTGATGCACATTTTCTCGTTACAATCAACATTACCTACGTTTCGATGCATATTTTCTTCGTTTTGATTCTCATTTTCTAGTTTTGATCAATATTACCTTTGTTTCGATGCATATTTCCTTCATTTTGATGCTCATTTTCTCGTTACGACCAACATTTCATTAGTTTCGATGCATATGTCCATCATTTTGATTTTGATGCTCATTTTCTCATTACGATCAAGATTTCCTTCGTTTTGATGCATATTTCCTTTATTTTGATGCATTTTTTCTTGTTACGATCAGCATTTCCTTCTTTTCGATGCATATTTACTCATTTTGATGCTCCTTTTCTTTTTACGATCAACATTTCATTCGTTTCGATGCAGATTTATTTATTATTTATGCTCGTTTTCTCGTTATGATCAATATTTCATTTGTTTCGATGCATATTTCCTTCATTTTGATGCTCCCTTTTTCCTTACGATCAATATTTCCTTTGGTTCGATGAATATTTCCTTCATTTTGATGCTCCTTTTATTGTTACAATCAACATTTCATTCGTTTCGATGCAGATTTCCTTCTTTTGATGTTCGTTCTCTCGTTATGATCAATGCTTCCTTTGTTTCGATGCATATTTCCTTCATTTTGATGCTCCTTTTCTCTTTACAATCAACATTTCCTTCGTTTTGATGAATATTTCCTTCATTTTAATGCTCATTTTCTGGTTATGATCAACATTTCCTTCGTTTTGTTGCGTATTTCCTTCATTTTGATGCTCATTTTCTTGTTACGATCAACATTTCATTCATTTTGATGCAGATTTCCTTCTTTTTTATGCTCATTTTCTCATTACGATCAATATTTCATTAGTTTCGATGCATATTTCCTTTGTTTTGATTCTCATTTTCTCATTACGATTAATATTACTTTGTTTCGATGCATATTTCCTTCATTTTGATGCTCCCTTTTTCCTTACGATCAATATTTCCTTCGGTTCGATGAATATTTCCTTCATTTTGATGCTCCTTTTCTTGTTACAATCAACATTTCATTCGTTTCGATGCAGATTTCCTTCTTTTTGATGTTCGTTCTCTCGTTATGATCAATGCTTCCTTTGTTTCGATGCATATTTCCTTCATTTTGATGCTCCTTTTCTCTTTACAATCAACATTTCCTTCGTTTTGATGAATATTTCCTTCATTTTAATGCTCATTTTCTGGTTATGATCAATATTTCCTTCGTTTCGATGCGTATTTCCTTCATTTTGATGCTCCTTTTCCTGTTACGATCAACATTTCATTCATTTTGATGCAGATTTTCTTCTTTTTTATGCTCATTCTCTCATTACGATCAATATTTCATTAGTTTCGATGCATATTTCCTTTGTTTTGATTCTCATTTTTTCATTACGATTAATATTACTTTGTTTCGATGCATATATCCTTCATTTTAATGCTCCTTTACTCGTTACGATCAATATTTCATTCGTTTTGATGCAGATTTCCATCATTTTGATGATTCTTTTCTCAGTACGATCAATATTTCCTTCGTTTCGATGATTATTTCCTTCATTTTAATGCTCATTTTCTCGTTACGATCAATATTTTCTTAGTTTCGATGTATATTTCCTTCACTTTGATGCACTTTTTCTTGTTACGATCAGCATTTACTTTGTTTCGATGCACATTTACTTCATTTTGATGCTTCTTTTCTTGTTACGATCAACATTTCTTTCTTTTCGATGTAGATTTCCTTCTTTTTGATGCTCGTTTTATCGTTATGATCAATATTTCCTTTGTTTCGATGCATATTTCCTTCATTTTGATGCTACTTTTCGTATTACGATCAACATTTCCATCGTTTTGATGAATATTTCCTTCATTTTAATGCTCATTTTCTCGTAACGATCAATATTTCCTTCGTTTCGATGCATATTTTCTTTATTTTGATGCTTCTTTTCTTGTTACGATCAACATTTCATTCGTTTTGATGCATATTTCCTTCTTTTTGATGCTCGTTTTCTCGTTATGATTATTGTTTCCTTTGTTATGATGCATATTTCCTTCATTGTGATGCTCCTTTTCTCATTACGATCAACATTTCCTTTGTCTCGATGCATATTTCCTTCATTTACTGCTCATTTTCTCATTACGATCAATATTTCCTTTGTTTCGATGCATATTTCCTTCATTTTAATGCTCATTTTCTCATTACGATCAACATTTCATTCGTTTCGATGCAGATTTCCTTCTTTTTGATTCTTGTTTTCTCGTTATTATCAATGTTTCCTTTGTTTCAATGCATGTTTCCTTCATTTGATGTTCCTTTCTCATTACGATCAGCATTTCCATCGTTTCGATTAATATTTCCTTCATTTCGATGCTCCTTTTCTCGTTACGATCAATATTTTCTTCGTTTCAATGAATATTTCCTTCATTTTAATGCTCATTTTCTCGTTACGATCAACATTTCCTTCGTTTCGATGTATATTTCCTTCATTTTGATTCTCCTTTTCTTGTTGCGATCAACATTTCAATCGTTTCGATGCAGATTTCCTTCGTTTTGATTCTCATTTTCTCGTTACGATCAATATTACCTTCGTTTCGATGCATATTTCCTTTATTTTGATGCTCCTTTTCTCGTTACGATCAATATTTTATTCGTTTCGATGCAGATTTCCTTCTTTTTTATGCTCCTTTTCTCAGTACGATCAATATTTCCTTCGTTTCGATGAATATTTCCTTCATTTTAATGCTCATTTTTCGTTACGATCAACAATTTCTTCGTTTCGATGTATATTCCCTTAATTTTGATGCACTTTTTCTCGTTACGATCAGCATTTATATTGTTTCGATGCATATTTACTTCATTTTGATGCTCCTTTTCTTGTTACGATCAATATTTCATTCGTTTCGATGCAGATTACCTTTTTTTATCCTCGTTCTCTCGTTATGATCAATATTTCTATTGTTTTGATGCATATTTCCTTCATTTTGATGCTCTTTTTCTCATTACGATCAGCATTTCCTTAGTTTCGATGAAATTCCTTTATTTTAATGCTCCTTTTCTCGTTACGATCAACATTTCCTTCATTTCGATGCATATATCCTTCATTTTGATGCTCCTTTTCTCGTTACGATCAATATTTCCTTCGTTTCGACGTATATTTTCTTCATTTTGATGCTCATTTTCTCGTTACGATCAATCTTTCCTTCGTTTCGATGCATATTTAATTCATTTTGATGCTCCTTTTCTTCTTACGATCAATATTTATATTGTTTAGATGCAGATTTCCTTTTTTTTTATGCTCGTTTTCTCGTTACGATCAATATTTCCTTTGTTTCGATGAATATTTCCTTCGTTTTGATTCTTATTTTCTCGTTACAATCAATATTACCTTCATTTCAATGCATATTTCCTTCATTTTGATGCTCCTTTTCTCGTTACGATCATCATTTCCTTCGTTTCGATGCATATTTCCTTTATTTTGATGCTCATTTTCTCGTTACGATCAATCTTTCCTTCGTTTCGATGCATATTTAATTCATTTTGATTCTCCTTTTCTTCTTACGATCAATATTTATATTGTTTCGATGCAGATTTCCATCTTTTTGATGCTCGTTTTCTCGTTAAGATCAATTTTTCCTTTTTTTGATGCATATTTCCTTCGTTTTGATTCTTATTTTCTCGTTACAATAAATATTACCTTTATTTCAATGCATATTTCCTTCATTTTGATGCTCCTTTTCTCATTACGAATAACATTTTCTTCTTTTCGATGCATATTTCCTTCATTTTGATGCTCATTTTCTCGTTACGATCAATATTTCCTTCGTTTCGATGCATATTTCCTTCATTTTGATGCACTTTTTCTAGTTACGATAAGCATTTCCTTTGTTTCGAGGCATATTTACTTCATTTTGATGCACTTTTTCTAGTTATGATCAGCATTTCCTTCGTTTCGATGAATATTTCCTTCATTTTGATGCTCCTTTACTCGTTACGATCAACATTTCATTCATTTCGATGCAGATTTCCATCATTTTGATGCTTCTTTTATCAGTACAATCAATATTTCCTTCGTTTCGATGATTATTTCTTTCATTTTAATGCTCATTTTCTCGTTACGATCAATATTTTCTTAGTTTCGATGTATATTTCCTTCACTTTGATGCACTTTTTCTTGTTACGATCAGCATTTACTTTGTTTCGATGCATATTTACTTCATTTTGATGCTTCTTTTCTTGTTACGATCAACATTTCATTCATTTCGATGCAGATTTCCTTCATTTTGATGCTCATTTTATCGTTATGATCAATATTTCCTTTGTTTCGATGCATATTTCCTTCATTTTGATGCTACTTTTCTTATTACGATCAACATTTCCGTCGTTTTGATGAATATTTCCTTCATTTTAATGCTCATTTTCTCGTAACGATCAATATTTCCATCGTTTCGATGCATATTTCCTTCATTTTGATGCTTCTTTTCTTGTTACGATCAACATTTCATTCGTTTCGATGCAGATTTCCTTCTTTTTGATGCTCGTTTTCTCATTATGATCAATGTTTCCTTTTTTTCGATGCAAATTTCCTTCTTTTTGATGCTCGTTTTCTTGTTATGATCAATGTTTCCTTTGTTATGATGCATATTTCCTTCATTGTGATGCTCATTTTCTCATTACGATCAACATTTCCTTTGTTTTGATGCATATTTCCTTCATTTTAATGCTCATTTTCTCATTACGATCAATATTTCCTTCGTTTTGATGCATATTTCCTTCATTTTGATGCTACTTTTCTTGGTACGATCAATATTTCATTCGTTTCGATGCAGATTTCCTTCTTTTTTATTCTCGTTTTCTCGTTATTATCAATGTTTCCTTTGTTTCAAGGCATGTTTCCTTAATTTTGATGTTCCTTTCTCATTACGATCAGGATTTCCATCGTTTCGATTAATATTTCCTTCATTTCGATGCTCCTTTTCTCGTTACGATCAACATTTCCTTCGTTTCAATGAATATTTCCTTCATTTTAATGCTCATTTTCTTGTTACGATGAACATTTCCTTCGTTTCGATGTATATTTCCTTCATTTTGATGCTCCTTTTATTGTTGCAATCAACATTTCAATCATTTCGATGCAGATTTCCTTCGTTTTGATTCTCATTTTCTCGTTATGATCAATATTACCTTCGTTTCGATGCATATTTCCTTTATTTTGATGCTCCTTTTCTCGTTACGATCAATATTTCATTCGTTTCGATGCATATTTCCATCTTTTTAATGCTTCTTTTCTCAGTACGATCAATATTTCCTTCGTTTCGATGAATATTTCCTTCATTTTAATGCTCATTTTTCGTTACGATCAATAATTTCTTCGTTTCGATGTATATTCCCTTCATTTTAATGCACTTTTTCTCGTTACGATCAGCATTTACTTTGTTTCGATGCATATTTACTTCATTTTGATGCTCCTTTTCTTGTTACGATCAACATTTCATTCGTTTCGATGCAGATTACCATTTTTTATCCTCGTTCTCTCGTTATGATCAATATTTCTATTGTTTTGATGCATATTTCCTTCATTTTGATGCTCCTTTTTGTTGGCAATTGGATCGTGCGGTTCAACGTGATCCGTTAGGATTTTAGATAAACGATAATAGCGGAAGCAATTAAAATTATTTACCGTATTTTTGGGTTGGTGTAGAGGATGATCTGTAGAGAACTACCTCTGATCTTCTACCGTATGTCCCAAAGTCAACTCTGGTGTTAGGTGGTCAACAATCCCCAGAGTTCTCTCAATCTACTCTCTGTTTTTCTCCTGTATGTCAAATGAGGCACAGACTTAGGTTTAACAGGAACTGAGATGACTTATATACTTGGGCTACAGCAGGGACCAGGAGGAGAAATTGGACTGGGCCTCAATTGAATTTAATTAACCAAGCTTAGCCCAAAGCTTTTAATTCAATCCAATAATAATAATATAGTCCACTAAAATATTATTACTGCACTACCCGTCCAATCCCAAATTATGTTCTGGGCTCCTTCTTATTATAAGCCCGATGGTCTCCCTATGTTTAAGATATACAATGTCCATTAATTAATTAAGTTACTGACAACTCAAATTAATTAATATCTCATCCGAGAGTAGTACCACTCAACCTTATTATCATGCCGGAAATTAATCCACTTGTAAGATTTACATGATAAACCTTATGAGCTCCTCAAGAGGACATCATCAACCTATGTCGGACATGGATTCCTTCTACAATCAACAGCACACCATAGAGACAGCACTATTTCCCAAATCACCAAGTATATTGATTTAATACTTATAAATCTCACCCATTGATGAATCAAAGAAATACATACTGCCCTACGTGTCGAGGTTATTGTATAGGGATTAAGAGCACGAACTTCCATAATAACAGAGATCAAGTTCTACTATATGGTCAGTATAAGAAGAACGATCTCAGGCGGTCCTGCTCAATACACACAAGTGCACTAATGTGATTCTATAGCCAAGACAAGCTAATACCAAACCACACTACAACCATACCGATAGAGAGTCCCCGTCTATCTCAGTTGTGAGCATCTGTTTATACTTTATAAGGAAACCGATAATATGATCTTCTGCGTGTTGTCGCACAACATATTATCTACAGTATAAAGTAAATGGACTATTGCATCATGCATATAAAATAAATTATAAGATGCAATCATTTGATCAATGATTCTCATTTCAAATATTGTTATGACATTGTTCATACTAAAGCTAGACTTTTAGTATACAATCCAACAATCTCCCACTTATACTAAAAGACTATGCTGTCATGTCTTCTGCCATACATCGGATTCCTACTCCCACTACACGACCATTAAAAGCTCTCGCCTTAAGGTCCTTGTAAATGGTTTACTAGGTCATCATCCGATGCAATCTAGGCGACAACAACCTTCCCCTCATCATACGATTTCTCGTAACAGGTGGTACTCGCGCTCCATGTGTTTAATTGCCTTATGGACTTGTGATTTCTTCAAGTTTGCAACTGCACCAATATCATCAATGTAAATTATGATTACCTTGGGCAAACTTAGAAACACTTCAAAGTCCATCATGAAGTCTCTAGAGTCATATAGATACTTTGGCTGCCTCATAGGCTCCAATTCATCATCTTTCCATGATGGAGTCCGGAGTCTGAAATATATTTCTATATAACGCTCCTCCATATTATGACTCTACTTCCTAAGATTAAACACATAACCTTTGAGGTGAATTTACTGCCGTCCAATCTGACTAAAAAATCCGAATCTACGTAATCCGCAAGAAGCAGTGAATCTGTCCAGTAAGTCCACATATAATTTTCAGTCCTTCTCAGGCACTTTATATATGTCTTACCACAGTTCATCATTCTTGTTCCGGGTTACGTTGATACCCACTGTTCATGCATCCAGCAAAACAGATATCCAACATCGTTCATAGCATTCCTTAGATTAAGCTTTCTTATTCGCCGGAGCATAAGGAACCACTTCCATCCTCTTTATCTTCTTCTTGTGTCTCAAAGACACATTCACTTAGATAAATTCACATGCTAAATGAGTATGGACTGTATCATTTATGAAACTTGAGATAAGCATAATGTCCTTTTTGTGATCCGTATTACCGTGATCAAAAGGATATATTTTGTCTTTCTTAAGTCCTTCATCTCTACCGCTTTATTAACCGTACCAATACGCCCGATAATACTCTTTCATTGTCTTCAATGAGCAAGATACTATCTACGTATAGTACAAAAAATACCACCACGTTTCCGTCACTCTTTACAACACACAAGACTCATCCGCTCATTGATTTAAATCCATGCCACTGGATTACCTAATTAAAACAGATGCTTCACGATCTTAAAACTTGCTTTAGTCCATCGCTGGACAATTTAAAGCTTAATATCAAAATGCTATTAGTACTTTGCAATGAATCACTCTGGTTGCTTCACATAGATGTTTTCCTCAAGACTTCCAATCAGGAAAGCTGTCTTTGACATCTATTTGCTGTTCCTCATAGCAGCAAGAAAAGAATCCGGATCAACATAAGCATAGCTACCAGCGAACATGTTTCCTCATAATCGAACCATTTCTTTCTGAGTACACTTTTTCGCAACAAGCTTTGCTTCCAAGGTTTTCACCTTTACATATGATCCTCTTTTATTTCCTTTGACCACTTGCAATGGCGTTTACACCATTTAGTGGTCATACAAGTTCCCAGACTTAATATAGAATCCGTAGATTCTATTTCAACATTCATTGCAACTTACTAAGATTCCGTATTTTCATCTTGTAGTGCTACGTCGTATCCGTGGGATAATACTATGTTCACTAGGGATCAAGTCTCACGACTCTCCCAAAACATTTATTTATGGGTTGTCATACAACCCTCCCACTACGACAAGGCACTACATGTAATTGTGTATCAGACGTGACACGCGTTGTAGTTTACCTTGTGGCATATCCTCTTGTACAATTGGTACTTTAACTTTGTGTTTTCCTCTCACTTCCTTTATAACAACTCATACATGGGTTTGTGATTTATTACATAGTCCTTTTCCAAAAAATCCAGTGTTTATGTTGACAATCACCCTTCGATCTTTTGGACTAAATAAGTCACCCTCCATTTTTCTAGGATATCCCATATACAGACAAATGTTTCACGAATTACTGTATCTAGGGCATATCCATAAAATGAATTTAATTATTCCAAATAATTCATCATCTATCTAATCATAACCATAAGAGCCTTATTCCTTCTATCCACCACACCATTCAGTTTGGGGCATACCCGGTGTAGTCAACTTGAGATTTAATCTCAACTTCTGATCAATAGCTCCTAACTATCCCAAGAGGTATTCGCCATCATGATTGAATCGTAATGACTTAATATATTTTCCATGACGCTTCACTGTACCAGCCTTACAATTCTTGAATTAATCAAAGAACTTAGACATGCAGTGCATCATATAAATATATTGGTTTCCAGAATAATCTTCGAATATTCATAACCACCTCTCGCCTGGATATTGTTAGGTTCGCTTGAATCAGAATGAACTAATTCCAACATATATATCTCTGGCTCTAAACCCCACAGCCTTTAAAAGGTAGTTTATCATTTTTACTTCCAAGCAAGACTCACAAGTCTGATAGTTTCCACTTCAGATAAACCTTACGGTCTATCGGCTATCAACTTTCGAATCCTACTTAAGTAAGATGAACTAATCTTAGACGCCAAATGTATGTTTAGTTCATCTTTGAAGGTTCCTTTCTCTTACTAATATTAGAAGATGCATTATTAATTACTATTTGTTGCATCTGTGGGATGTACATGATTCAAGAGTATACATATTATCCACCAACGTACTTTAACGGATCATAGCCTCATTCCTCATTACTTTGACCATGTCATTTAAATGAAATGAAGTATCCATCCGTTAAAGCATAGAAACCGAAATCAAATTCTTTCTATGAAAACGTACGTTGAGATAATTTCTCATAATCAATTATTTATTCCTATCATAAGATAAATATACAACTCCCACTGCAATATCAATTACCTATGTAGTTTAACCCATGTCATAATAATCTTATCCTTACTCAGTGATAAACATTTAGTGATTCCAGTATCTACACACTTCGTGTCAGTAGATGCCATCACTAATCATGTTTAAACAACTAGTGAATAAGATATTGAACTTGTTCTCTTTATGATGAAAATGGCTTTCCTTTGCCACATGTTTTGTCAGAAGTTTCCCACCATATACATCCTCTTGTATTTCAGGTGGAACTTACTCAAAACTTCTGGGCTATTATGGAGAATAAAATTGACTTAGGTTTTCCCTTCAACTTCTATTCCATGTATTTTCAATTCATTCATCAAATTCTTATCATGATCTAGCCCCTGTTAAATTACTCAAGTATCTAAAGAGTTACATGAGACCATCATATTTCTATGAACCTCTCATCTCTTCACTAGAGATTTTAATAGGCATCATGAGCCGTTCTTAGTGAGAACACATATGTATTTCTTAAGCAGTAAAGTTCAAAACCAAGATTCTTTTCTAATCAATTAATTTGAACTAGTAAATATAATTTCTTATAGTTAACAATAAGTGAAATAAGACCATTCGAAATTCAGAGAATCACAATTAAATTACCGATCAAATCTTCGAATCTTATCCTTTTATATTGATTCCCTCAAAACAATATAAAATAAAATTCACCGACATCTCAAGCACCGTGAGTCTGCAAGCCACGATAGTGTGGACGTTTACAAACCCGAACATTTACAAGAGAAGATTTTACCCATTAATTTCATTTGTCAACCTAACTTTATGACAAAATAATTAATAGTCGGTTCCTCTTTAGCCATGCAAATAACAGCAGTGACTCCAATGGGGAGGATACTTATTATTTACACTAAGTGTACACCATTATTTAATCCCAAGTCCGCGGCCCAAGTTTGTGTGCCTTACAGATGGAGAAGTACACACGCACTCGGATAACTTCCTACGATTATCAATTATAAGTTTGTACAGTGATCCGCAAATAAACTCATCCGATGGGGAGGAAGGTCTAAGCCAACACGCAAGTTCATTTGCATCACATTACAAATAATAATTATTTAATGAAGTCTGTACCAGTGATCCATGAATAAACTCATCCGATGGGGAGGAAAGTCTAAGCCAGCACGCAAGTTTACTCACATCACTTACAAACCAATAATGGAGGCTGTGGGAATTTATTACCAATCCCCTCTCCCACTTAGTTATTTAACACCGAGGGTTTTTAACATGTATATAATATTCAGAAATAAAATATACATCCTAGCATGCTTCTATTAACAACAATTTAAATAAATAAATCACATATAACATGCCTTTTACATATACAATAATAATTAACAATTAAATCAATTAATCAGTTATATAACATTAATTAATTGCATAAATAGTGGATCAATCAATTGGGCCCAAGAGCAACAAATAAGCACAAAATGAGCAGCAGATTAAATAATTAATCAAGCCCATTATCCATGGCCCATAATCTTAGCCCAAAATCAAATTAAGTCCACCAAGCCCACTAGCACAAAATTAGTCCATTAATAAAATTAATTTATCATGCTTGGCCCATTACCCACAATTAATTAAATCCAGCAGAAAATTAGGCCCAGCAGCCCATAAGCTTTCAATTAAAATTGGGCCTTTAAATCCAGCCTAAAACCAAATTGAATCAAAGCCCAAAGGAGCAGCCCATTCCTTGCCCATCTGATGCTGCCCTATTTCTACCGCCGCTTCTCACACTGCCAGCAAGCAACCGGCGCATGCTCGCATCCGCCAGCCATCACCAATCGTTCGAAAGCCGCCGACGCAGGCCAGGCCACGATCAAGCTGGATGATCGCCATCGCCACGCTGGCCGTCAACAGGCACGCCGCCGACTGATAGAGCTGCAGACGCTGAAGGCAGCCCACCGGTCCCATTAACTTCAGCCTACATGAGGATAAACATCCATCCGTGCCGCCAGCCAAACACGCTCGCCGGCCATGTCAAGCCCTTGATGGACGTCTGCTCCGGAAGTAACATTACTCGCAAGCCTCCGAAGACTCGCCCGGAATGCCATTTCCCATGTCCGCCACTGCCCGCCTCCCATTGCTTACGTCACTACCATGAGCAGTTGCAGAAACTCGGTGATGCTTCGCCATCCGAATCGCACTGTCGAGGCCCGCTTACATCTGCTGCCTCTGATCAGACGTCGTTCATCCACCAGGAAGACACTGACATGCCTGCATCCATCCTCACCAGCCGTGCCTGAAGCCTCGTCTGATCAAAACCAGATCACCGTGGACTCGTTCGGAGATGCTTTCAGAATCAACTCCAAACTCTAGTCGATTCGCTCGAGACAAACGTTGCAGGTTCGGCGTCCTGTTCTCAGATCTTCGATTCCCTCTGCAAGTTTCGCAAACCACTAGACCCCTCGTCTGTTGCATCAGTCAGCGGCAGACAGCCTTCACGACGCCCTCTAGCCGTCGCCAGCCGTGCAACAGAGATCCAGTAGCCCGTCGGCTTCCCGTTGCAGACTCCAACGAACCCAGCCGCCACATGATGTCGCCTGAGACACCGTGGAGTCCCTCGAAGTCACGCGAGAGAAGTTCAGCCACGCCGTCAGTCGTTCATCAATCAGCTTATGAATCGACCGGCCGTGGGTTTTCAGAGATGAGACTTTCAGCAGCCAATTAATTTCTAGCATTGGCAAGGCTTCTTCCTTTCTTACTTGTGCAGCCATCAGGCCGTGTGAGGCATGTTAAATCATCAACGTTCTCACGCATATATTATCGACAAAACTCATAGGATATATGGATGATTCACACATAAGCCAAACCCTAATCTCATGCTTACTCTTCGATAAAATATACATAGGATTTTCACAAATAATACAGAATTATTCAAATCCTAATACATGCTTTCTATCATGCGATTATAACCAGATCATATCAAATAATCATATAATCACAATAACCCCAACCTTACGGTTCATGTTTCACCACAAAACCAACGCTCTGATACCAATTGTTGGCAATTGGATCATGCGGTTCAACGTGATCCGTTAGGATTTCAGATAAACGATAACAGCGAAAGCAATTAAAATTATTTACCGTATTTCTGGGTTGGTGTAGAGGATGATCTGTAGAGAACTACCTCTGATCTTCTACCGTATGTCCCAAAGTCAACTCTGGTGTGTTGGCAATTGGATCGTTTGGTCCAAACGTGATCCGTTTAGGTTAAACAGTTAAACAAATCAGCGGAAGCAATTGAACCGTTTACCGTACTTCAGGGTTGATGTAGAGTCTGAATCGTTGCAGAAGAACCACCTCTAGATCTTCTGCTGTATATCCCAAGTCGAATCCTGCTGTTGTGTGGGCAACAATCTGCAGGATTCTCCCAATCTGCTTCTTTCCTAACTCACGTCAAAAGAGGCGCAGTAACTTAGGTTTCCAGAAGCTGAGATGACTATATATATTGGGCTACAGCAGGGACCAGGAGGAGAAATTGGACTGGGCCTCAATTGAATTTAATTAACCAAGCTTAGCCCAAAGCTTTTAATTAAATCCAATAATAATAATATAGTCCACTAAAATATTATTACTGCACTACCCGTCCAATCCTAAATTATGTTCTGGGCTCCTTCTTATTATAAGCCCGATAATCTCCCCATGTTTAAGATATACAATGTCCATTAATTAATTAAGTTACTGACAACTCAAATTAATTAATATCTCATCCGAGAGTAGTACCACTCAACCTTTTTATCATGCCGGAAATTAATCCACTTGCAAGATTTACATGATAAACTTTATGAGCTCCTCAAGGGGACATCATCAACCTATGTCGGACATGGATTCCTTCTACAATCAACATCACACCATAGAGACAGCACTACTTCCCAACTCACCGAGTTTGTTGATTTAATACTTATAAATCTCACCCATTGATGAATCAAAGAAATATATACTGCCCTACGTGTCGAGGTTATTGTATAGGGATTAAGAGCACGAACTTCCATAATAACAGAGATCAAGTTCTTCTATAAGTCAGTATAAGTCGAACGATCTCAGGCGGTCCTGCTCAATACACACAAGTGCACTAATGTTATTCTATAGCCAAGACAAGCTAATACCAAACCACACTACAACCATACCGATAGAGAGTCCCCGTCTATCTCAGTTGTGAGCATCTGTTTATACTTTATAAGGAAACCGATAATATGATCTTCTGCGTGTTGTCGCACAACATATTATCTACAGTATAAAGTAATTGGACTATTGCATCATGCATATAAATAAATTATAAGATGCAATCATTTGATCAATGATTCTCAATTCAAATATTGTTATGACATTGTTCATACTAAAGCTAGAATTTTAGTATACAATCCAACAATCTCCCACTTATACTAAAAGACTATGCTGTCATGTCTTCTGCCATACATCTGATTCCTATTCCCACTTATGCGACCATTAAAAGCTCTCGCCTTAAGGTCCTTGTAAATGGTATACTAGGTCATCATCCGATGCAATCTAGGCGACAACAACCTTCCCCTCATCATACGATTTCTCGTAACAGGTGGTACTCGCGCTCCATGTGTTTAATTGCCTTATGGACTTGTGATTTCTTCAAGTTTGCAACTGCACCAATATCATCAATGTAAATTGTGATTACCTTGGGCAAACTTAGAAACACTTCAAAGTCCATCATGAAGTCTCTAGAGTCATATAGATACTTTGGCTGCCTCTTAGGCTCCAATTTATCATCTTTCCATGATGGAATCTGGAGTCTGAAATATATTTCTATATAACACTCCTCCACATTATGACTCTACTTCCTAAGATTAAACACATAACCTTTGAGGAGAATTTACTACTGTTCAATCTGATTAAAAAATCCGAATCTCCGTAATCCATAAGAAGCAGTGAATCTGCTCAGTAAGTCTATATATGATTTCCAGTCCTTCTAAGGCACTTCATATATGTCTTACCACAGTTCATCATTCTTGTTCCGGATTACGTTGATACCCACTGTTCTTGCATTCAGCAAAACAGATATCCAACTTCGTTCATAGCATTCCTTAGATTAAGCTTCCTTATTCGCCGAAGCATAAGGAACCGCTTTCATCTACTTTATCTTCTTTTTGTATCTCAAAGACACATCCAATAAGATAAATTCACATGCTAAACGAGTATGGATTGTATCATTTATGAAACTTGAGATAAGCATAACATCCTTTCATATGATCCGTATTACCGTGATCAAAAGGATATATTTTACTTTTCTTAAGTCCTTCAAATCTACCGCTTTAATAACCGTACCCATACGCCCGATAATACTCTTTCATTGTCTCCAATGAGCAAGATACTATCTACATATAGTCCAAGAAATACCACTACGTTTCCGTCACTCTTTACAATACACAAGACTCATCCGCTCATTGATTTAAATCCATGCCACTGGATTATCTAATCAAAACAGATGCTTCAAAAAGCTTGCTTTAGTCCATCGCTGGACACTTTTAAGCTTACTATCAAAATGCTATTAGTACTTTGCAATGAATTACTCTGGTTGCTTCACATAGATGTTTTCCTCAAGACTTCCAATCAGGAAAGCTGTCTTGACATCTATTTGCTGTCCCTCATAATTCAATATGAGCAGCAATAAATAAAAGAATCCGGGTCAACTTAAGCATAGCTACCAGCGAATATGTTCCCTCATAATCGAACCATTTCTTTCTGAGTACACTTTTTCGCAACAAGCTTTGCTTCCAAGGTTTTCACCTTTCCGTTATGATCCTCTTTTATTTCCCTTGACTACTTGCAATGGCTTTCATACCATTTAGTGGTCATTTAAGCTCCAGACTTAATTTAGAATCCGTAGATTCTATTTCAACATTCAATGCAACTTACTAAGATTCCGTATTTTCATCTTGTAGTGCTACGTCGTATCCGTGGGACAATACCATGTTCACTAGGGATCAAGTCTCACGACTCTCCCAAAACATGTATTTTATGGGTTGTCAAACAACCCTCCCACTATGATAAAGTACTACAGGTAATTGTGTATCAGACGTGACACGCGTTGCAGTTTACCTTGTGGTATATCCTCTTGTACACTTGGTACTTATACTTAGTGTTTTCCTCTCACTTCCTTTAGAACAAATCATACAAGGGTTTGTGATTTATTACATAGTCCTTTTCCAAAAATCTAGTTATTGAGTTAACAATTATCCTTCGATCTTTTGGACTAAACAAATCACCCTCCATTTTTCTAGGATATCCCATATACAGACAAACGTTTCACGAATTACTGTATCTAGGGCATATCCATAAAATGAATTTAATTATTCCAAATAATTCATCATCTATCTAATCATTACCATAAGAGTCTTATACCTTCTACCCACCACACCATTCAGCTGGGGCTTGCCCGGTGTAATCAACTTGAGATTTAATCTCAACTTCTGATTATTAGTTCCTAACTATCCTAAGAGGTTTTCATCATCACGATTGAATCATAATGATATGATATATTTTCCATGACGCTTCACTGTACCATCCTTACAATTCTTGAATTAATCCAAGAACTTAGACATGCAGTGCATCAAATAAATATATCGGTATCCAGAATAATCTTTGAATATTCATAACCACCTCTCGTCTGAATATTGTTAGGTTCGCTTGAATCAGAATGAACTAATTCCAACATATATATCTTTGGCTCTACACCCCACAGCCTTGAAAGGCAGTTAATCATTTTTACTTCCAAGCAAGACTCGCAAGTCCGATAGTTTTCACTTCTGATAAACCTTGCGGTCTATCGGCTATCAACTTTTGAATCCTACTCAAGTAAAATGAACTAATCTTAGACGCCAATTGTATGTTTAGTTCATCTTTGAAGGTCCCTTTCTCTTACTAATATTAGAAGATGCATTATTAAATACTATTTCTTGCATCTGTGGGATGAACATGATTCAAGAGTATAATTATTATCCACCAACGTACTATAACGGATTATACCCCCATTCCTCATCATTATGACCATGTCATATAAATGAAATGAAGTATCCATCCGTTAATGCATAGAAACCGAAATTAAATTCTTTCCATGAAAACGTACGTAAAGATAATTTCTCATAATCAATCATTTATTCCTATCATAAGATAGATAAATAACTCCCACTGCAATAGCCACTACCTTCGTAGTTTTACCCATGTCATAACTATCTTATCCTCACTTAGTAATAAACATTTAGTGATTCCAGTATCTACACACTTCGTGTTAATAGATGCCATCACTAATCATGTTTAAACAACTAGTGAATAAGATATTAAACTTGTTCACTTTATGATGAAAATGGCTTTCCTTTGCCACATGTTTTGTCAGAAGTCTCCCACCATATACATCCTCTAGTATTTCAGGTAGAACTTTCTCAAAACATCAAGGCTAAACATGGAGAATAAAATTGATCTAGGTTTCCCTTTCAATTTATACTCCAAGCTTTTCCAATTCATTCATCAAATTCTATCATGATCTTGCGCCTTTTAAATTACTCAAGTATCTGAAGAGTTACATGAGTTCATCATATTTCTATGATCCTCTCATCTCTTCACTAAATACTTTAATAGGCATCATGAGCCATCATTTGAGAGAACACATGTATTTTCTTAAGCAGTAAATTTCAAAATTAGATTCTTTTCTAATCAGTTAATTTGGACAAGTAAATATAATTTCTTTTAGTTAACAATTAGTGAGACTAAAACTATTCGAAATACAGAGAATCACGATTAAATTTACTGATCAAAACTTCGAATTTTATCCTTTTATATTGTTTCCCTCAAAACAATATAAAATAAAATTCACCGACATCTCAAGCACCGTGAGTCTGCAAGCCACGTTAGTGTGGACGTTTACAAACCCGAACATTTACAAGAGAAGGTTTTACCCATTATTTTCATTTGTCAACCTAACTTTATGACAAAATAATTAATAGTCGGTTACTCTTTAGCCATGCAAATAATAGCAGTGACTCCGTTGGGGAGGATACTAATTATTTACACCTAAGTGTACACCATTATTTGATCCCAAGTCCACTGCGCGAGCTTATGTGCCTTACAGTTGGAGAAGTACACACGCGCTCGGGTAGCTTCCTACAATCATCAATTATAAGTTTGTACCAGTGTACCGCACACAAACTCATCCGTTAGGGAGGAAGGCCTATGCCAACACGCAAGTTTATGTGCCACATCACAAACAATAATTATTTATGAAGTCTGTACCAGTGATCCGTGAATAAACTCATCCGTTAGGGAGGAAGGCCTATGCCAACATGCAAGTTTACTCACATCACTTACAAACCAATAATGGAGGCCGCGGGAATTAATAACCAATCCCCTCTCCCACTTAGTTATTTAATTACCGAGGGTTTTTAACATGCATATAATATTCCGAAATAAAATATACATCTTAGCATGCTTCTATTAACAGCAATTTAAATAAATAAATCACATAGAACATGCCTTACACATATACAACAATAATTGACAATTAAATCAATTAATCAGTTATATAACATTAATTAATTGCATAAAATGTTGGATCAATTAAATAGGCCCAGCTGACCCAAACATTATTAGCATAAAATGAGCAGCCCATTATTAAAATAATTAAGCCCATTTATCTTGCCAATTTCTGTATTAAGGTCTAGCCCAATATTTAAATCAGGCCCAACATAATACCCACAATTAATTAAATCCAGCAATTAGCCCAGCAACCCATAACCATTTAATTAAAATTGAGCCCAATAGCCCAAAACCAAATTAAAATTGAGCAGCATCTAATATAATTACTGAATTGGGCCTTTTAATCATCAGCCCAAATACTCCTTAATTAAAATAGGGCCCTGCAGCCCAATATCCTTTTAATTAAAATATTTGGGCCCAAATAATTAAACTAGGCCCAACATCAAACTATAATCAACAGCCCAGCAGCAAAATAAAAAGAAATTGGGCCCTAAACTAAACAGGCCCAAAACACCAAACAGGTGCCCTAATTTCAGCCGCCGCCAAGCAACCTCCCAGCCTGCTCCGGCGCTGCCGGTCGCCTCTGCCGCCGGCGGCCGCGCCAGCATCCGCCGCCAACAGCGCCGCCGCCCGCTGAGTCGCCACCCTCGCTGCCAGCTCCGCCAGAGCCGCCTCCAATTGCCGCACGCCGCCGCTCGAGGACCATGGATGGTTTGCCTAAGCCGGCAACTGCATACCACCGGCGCCGTCTCCTAACCAAGGAGACCCGCTCAGAAACAGCAATAGGCTCGCCCAGAACAAGTATCAGACGCGGCCGGAAAGCCGCTGACAGAAACGAGCGCCGCGACTGGAATCAGCTTTGGTGGGTCTCAATCCAGGCGCCGCCTCCAGCACGGATCTGTAGATGTCAATCGAGATCGTCGCCGTCTCCAATTGTACCTACTATCAACACGCGCTGCCGGATCTCCTCAGACTCGACAGGAATCTGCAAGTCGAACCTCCTGAAATCCACCCTGAAGCAGTCTGACGATGCCGCTCATCCGCCGATGGTCAGATCACCCCGACCTGCTTGGCGCTTCATCGATCGGAGTCAACGAGGTGACTCGCTACCTACGACTCGGCACCGCCATCCTCTTCGTTCAGTCACGCCGTCTTCGACTGAAGACACCGCTTCAGCCATCGTCGTTCAGCCACGTTTATTGCCGACAAAAATCATGGACTGGGGTCGCCGCTCTCACGTCCGCCGTCGCCCGCTTCCAGACCATCCATCAGTCTGCAGCAAGGACCTCCGGAACCCATCGGCGCCATCTCACCACAAAGGAAACCCGCTCCGAGGTTACACCAGATTCGCCCGGAGTAACAGTCGTACAGCGCCGATTACCGATGAGATGTAATGTCATCAGCTCCGCCGCGTGCAGTCGCTTTTTCTTTCCGTGAACATAGAGGGTGAAAGAATAGGAGTTGTATGGTGGTTTCTTACTATCGTACTTGTTTGATCGCAGTAATAAAGGATAGCAGAAAGGGTTTCAAGTGTAAAACTATACCCTAGTTTTCTTTTTCTTGCGATAATTAACATATCAAGTCACATAATCACAAAAAAAATAACAAACTTGCTATCAATAAGACAATCAACACACGAAAGGCTCAAACCCAACCTAACGTGTCACGTTTCACTACGAAACCAACGCTCTGATACCAATTGTTGGCAATTGGATCATTTGGTCCAAACGTGATCCGTGTAGGTTAAACAGTTAAACAAATCAGCGGAAGCAATTGAACCGTTTACCGTACTTCAGGGTTGATGTAGAGTCTGAATCGTTGCAGAAGAACCACCTCTAGATCTTCTGCTGTATATCCCAAGTCGAATCCTGCTGTTGTGTGGGCAACAATCTGCAGGATTCTCCCAATCTGCTTCTTTCCTAACTCACGTCAAAAGAGGCGCAGTAACTTAGGTTTCCAGAAGCTGAGATGACTATATATATTGGGCTACAGCAGGGACCAGGAGGAGAAATTGGACTGGGCCTCAATTGAATTTAATTAACCAAGCTTAGCCCAAAGCTTTTAATTAAATCCAATAATAATAATATAGTCCACTAAAATATTATTACTGTACTACCCGTCCAATCCCAAATTATGTTCTGGGCTCCTTCTTATTATAAGCCCGATAATCTCCCCATGTTTAAGATATACAATGTCCATTAATTAATTAAGTTACTGACAACTCAAATTAATTAATATCTCATCCGAGAGTAGTACCACTCAACCTTTTTATCATGCCGGAAATTAATCCACTTGCAAGATTTACATGATAAACCTTATGAGCTCCTCAAGGGGACATCATCAACCTATGTCGGACATGGATTCCTTCTACAATCAACAGCACACCATAGAGACAGCACTACTTCCCAACTCACCGAGTTTGTTGATTTAATACTTATAAATCTCACCCATTGATGAATCAAAGAAATATATACTGCCCTACGTGTCGAGGTTATTGTATAGGGATTAAGAGCACGAACTTCCATAATAACAGAGATCAAGTTCTTCTATAAGTCAGTATAAGTCGAACGATCTCAGGCGGTCCTGCTCAATACACACAAGTGCACTAATGTGATTCTATAGCCAAGACAAGCTAATACCAAACCACACTACAACCATACCGATAGAGAGTCCCCGTCTATCTCAGTTGTGAGCATCTGTTTATACTTTATAAGGAAACCGATAATATGATCTTCCGCGTGTTGTCGCACAACATATTATCTACAGTATAAAGTAATTGGACTATTGCATCATGCATATAAATAAATTATAAGATGCAATCATTTGATCAATGATTCTCAATTCAAATATTGTTATGACATTGTTCATACTAAAGCTAGAATTTTAGTATACAATCCAACATGGTGTTGGGTGGTCAACAATCCCCAGAGTTCTCTCAATCTGCTCTCTGTTTTTCTCCCGTATGTCAAATGAGGCACAGACTTAGGTTTAACAGGAACTGAGATGACTTATATACTTGGGCTACAGCAGGGACCAGGAGGAGAAATTGGACTGGGCCTCAATTGAATTTAATTAACCAAGCTTAGCCCAAAGTTTTAATTAAATCCAATAATAATAATATAGTCCACTAAAATATTATTACTGCACTACCCGTCCAATCCCAAATTATGTTCTGGGCTCCTTCTTATTATAAGCCCGATGGTCTCCCCATGTTTAAGATATACAATGTCCATTAATTAATTAAGTTACCGACAACTCAAATTAATTAATATCTCATCCGAGAGTAGTACCACTCAACCTTATTATCATGCCGGAAATTAATCCACTTGCAAGATTTAAATGATAAACCTTATGAGCTCCTCAAGGGGACATCATCAACCTATGTCGGACATGGAATCCTTCTACAATCAACAGCACACCATAGAGACAGCACTACTTCCCAACTCACCTAGTATATTGATTTAATACTTATAAATCTCACCCATTGATGAATCAAAGAAATACATACTGCCCTACGTGTCGAGGTTATTGTATAGGGATTAAGGGCACGAACTTCCATAATAACAGAGATCAAGTTCTACTATATAGTCAGTATAAGAAGAACGATCTCAAGCGGTCCTGCTCAATACACACAAGTGCACTAATGTGATTCTATAGCCAAGACAAGCTAATACCAAACCACACTACAACCATACCGATAGAGAGTCTCCGTCTATCTCAGTTGTGAGCATCTGTTTATACTTTATAAGGAAACCGATAATATGATCTTCTGCGTGTTGTCGCACAACATATTATCTACAGTATAAAGTAAATGGACCATTGCATCATGCATATAAAATAAATTATAAGATGCAATCATTTGATCAATGATTCTCATTTCAAATATTGTTATGACATTGTTCATACTAAAGCTAGACTTTTAGTATACAATCCAACACTTTTCTCATAACGATCAGTATTTCCTTCGTTTCGATAAATATTTCCTTTATTTTAATGCTCCTTTTCTCGTTACGATCAATATTTTCTTCATTTCGATGCATATTTCCTTCATTTTGATGCTCCTTTTCTCGTTACGATCAACATTTTCTTCGTTTCGATGCATATTTCCTTCATTTTGATACTCATTTTTTTGTTACGATCAATCTTTCCTTCGTTTCGATGCATATTTAATTCATTTTGATGCTCCTTTTCTTCTTACGATTAATATTTATATTGTTTCGATGCAGATTTTCATTTTTTTTATGCTTGTTTTCTCGTTACGATCAATATTTCCTTTGTTTCGATGCATATTTCCTTCGTTTCGATTCTTATTTTCTCGTTACAATCAATATTACCTTCATACCTTCATTTCAATGCATATTTCCTTCATTTTGATGCTCCTTTTCTCGTTACGATCAACATTTCCTTCGTTTCGATGCATATTTCCTTCATTTTGATGCTCATTTTCTCGTTACGATTAATCTTTCCTTCGTTTCGATGCATATTTAATTCATTTTGATTCTCCTTTTCTTCTTACGGTCAATATTTATATTGTTTCGATGCAGATTTCCATCTTTTTGATGCTCATTTTCTCGTTACGATCAATATTTCCTTTATTTCGATGCATATTTCCTTCGTTTTGATGCTCCTTTTCTCGTTACGATCAAGATTTCATTCGTTTCGATGCAGATTTTTATCATTTTGATGCTCCTTTTCTAGGTACGTTTAATATTTCTTTCGTTTTGATGAATATTTTCTTCATTTTAATGCTCATTTTCTTGTTACGATCAACATTTTCTTCGTTTCAATGTATATTTCTTTTATTTTGATGCACTTTTTCTCTTTACGATCAGCATTTACTTCATTTCGATGCATATTTACTTCATTTTGATGTCCATTTTCTCATTACGATCAACATTTCCTTCGTTTCGATGAATATTTCCTTCATTTTAATGCTCATTTTCTCGTTAAGATCAACATTTCCTTCGTTTCGATGCATATTTCTTTTATTTTGATGCTCCTATTCTTGTTACGATCAACATTTCATTCATTTCGATGCAGATTTCCTTCTTTTTGATGCTCGTTTTCTCGTTATGATTAATGTTTCCTTTGTTTCGATGCATATTTCCTTCTTTTTGATGCTCGTTTTCTCATTATGATCAATGTTTCCTTTGTTACGATGCATATTTCCTTAATTTTGATGTTCCTTTTCTCTATACAATCAACATTTCCTTCGTTTTGATGAATATTTCCTTCGTTTTAATGCTTATTTTCTCATTACGATCAACATTTCCTTTATTTCGATGCATATTTTCTTCATTTTAATGCTTATTTTCTCGTTAAGATCTAAATTTCATTCCTTTCGATGCATATTTCCTTCTTTTTGATTCTCGTTTTCTCATTATTATCAATATTTCCTTTGTTTCGATGCATGTTTCCTTCATTTTGAAGCTCCTTTCTCATTACGATCAGCATTTCCATCGTTTCGATTAATATTTCCTTCATTTCGATGCTCATTTGCTCGTTACGATCAATATTTTCTCCGTTTCGATGTATATTTCTTTCATTTTGATGTACTTTTTCTCGTTACGATCAGCATTTACTTCATTTCGATGCATATTTCCTTCATTTTGATGCTCCTTTTCTTGTTACGATCAACATTTCATTCGTTTTGATGCAGATTCGCTTTGTTTTAATTCTCATTTTCTCGTTATGATCAATATTACCTTCGTTTCGATGCATATTTCATTCGTTTCGATGCAGATTTCCATCATTTTGATGCTCCTTTTCTCAGTACGATCAATATTTCCTTCATTTCGATGAATATTTCATTCATTTTAATGCTCATTTTTCGTTACGATCAACAATTTCTTCGTTTCGATGTAAATTCCCTTCATTTTGATGCACTTTTTCTCGTTACGATCAGCATTTATTTCGTTTCGATGCATATTTACTTCATTTTGATGCTCCTTTTCTTGTTACGATCAACATTTCATTCGTTTCGATGCAGATTACCTTTTTTATCCTCGTTCTCTCGTTATGATCAATATTTCTATTATTTTTATGCATATTTCCTTCATTTTGATGCTCCTTTTCTCATTACGATCAGCATTTCCTTCGTTTCGATGAATATTTCCTTTATTTTAATGCACCTTTTCTCGTTACGATCAACATTTCCTTAATTTCGATGCATATTTCCTTCATTTTGATGCTCATTTTCTCGTTACGATCAACATTTCCTTCGTTTCAACGCATATTTCCTTCATTTTGATGCTCATTTTGTCGTTACGATCAATCTTTCCTTCGTTTCGATGCATATTTAATTCATTTTGATGCTCCTTTTCTTCTAACGATCAATATTTATATTGATTCGATGCAGATTTCCTTTTTTTTATGCTCGTTTTCTCGTTACGATCAATATTTCCTTTGTTTCGATGTATATTTCCTTCGTTTTGATTCTTATTTTCTCGTTACAATCAATATTACCTTCATTTCAATGCATATTTCCTTCATTTTGATGCTCCTTTTCTCGTTACGATAAACATTTCCTTCGTTTCAATGCATATTTCCTTCATTTTGATGCTCATTTTCTCGTTACGATCAATCTTTCCTTCGTTTCGATGCATATTTAATTCATTTTGATTCTCCTTTTCTTCTTACGATCAATATTTATATTGTTTCGATGTCGATTTCCATCTTTTTGTTGCTCGTTTTCTCGTTACGATCAATATTTCCATTGTTTCGATGCATATTTCCTTCGTTTTGATTCTTATTTTCTCGTTACAATCAATATTACCTTCATTTCAATGCATATTTCCTTCATTTTGATGCTCCTTTTCTCGTTACGATCAACATTTCCTTCTTTTCGATGCATATTTCCTTCATTTTGATGCTCATTTTCTCGTTACGATCAATATTTCCTTCGTTTTGATGCATATTTCCTTTATTTTGATGCACTTTTTCTAGTTACGATCAGCATTTCCTTTGTTTCGATACATATTTACTTCATTTTGATGCTCCTTTTCTTGTTACGATCAACATTTCATTCGTTTCAATGTAGTTTTCCTTCTTTTTTAGGCTCGTTTTCTTGTTATTATCAATGTTTCCCTTGTTTCGATGCATATTTCATTCATTTTGATGCTTCTTTTCTCATTACGATCAATATTTCCTTCGTTTTGATGAATATTTCCTTCATTTTAATGCTTATTTTCTCGTAACGATGAACATTTCCTTCGTTTCGATGAATATTTCCTTCATTTTGATGCTCTTTTCTCATTACGATCAGCATTTCCATCGTTTCGATTAATATTTCTTCATTTCGATGCTCCTTTTCTTTTTACGATCAATATTTCCTTCGTTTCGAAGAATATTTCCTTCATTTTAATGCTCATTTTCTCGTTACGATCAACATTTCCTTCGTTTCGATGCATATTTCCTTCATTTTGATGCTCCTTTTCTTGTTACGATCAACATTTCATTCGTTTTGATGCAGATTTCCTTCGTTTTGATTCTCATTTTCTCGTTACGATCAATATTACCTTTATTTCGATGCATATTTTCTTCATTTTGATGCTCCTTTTCTCGTTACGATAAACATTTCATTCGTTTCGATGCAGATTTCCATCATTTTTATGCTCCTTTTCTAAGTACGTTTAATATTTCCTTCGTTTTGATGAATATTTTCTTCATTTTAATGCTCATTTTCTTGTTACGATCAACATTTTCTTCGTTTCAATGTATATTTCTTTTATTTTGATGCACTTTTTCTCGTTACGATCAGCATTTACTTTATTTCGATGCATATTTACTTCATTTTGATGTCCATTTTCTCATTACGATCAACATTTCCTTCGTTTCGATGAATATTTCCTTCATTTTAATGCTCATTTTCTCGTTAAGATCAACATTTCCTTCGTTTCGATGCATATTTCCTTTATTTTGACTCTCCTTTTCTTGTTACGATCAACATTTCATTCATTTCGATGCAGATTTCCTTCTTTTTGATGCTCGTTTTCTCGTTATGATTAATGTTTCCTTTGTTTCGATGCATATTTCCTTCTTTTTGATGCTCGTTTTCTCATTATGATCAATGTTTCCTTTGTTACGATGCATATTTCCTTCATTTTGATGTTCCTTTTCTCTATACAATCAACATTTCCTTCGTTTTGATGAATATTTCCTTCGTTTTAATGCTTATTTTCTCATTACGATCAACATTTCCTTTATTTCGATGCATATTTTCTTCATTTTAATGCTTATTTTCTCGTTACGATCTAAATTTCATTCCTTTCGATGCATATTTCCTTCTTTTTGATTCTCGTTTTCTCATTATTATCAATATTTCCTTTGTTTCGATGCATGTTTCCTTCATTTTGAAGCTCCTTTCTCATTACGATCAGCATTTCCATCGTTTCGACTAATATTTCCTTCATTTCGATGCTCATTTGCTCGTTACGATCAATATTTTCTTCGTTTCGATGTATATTTCTTTCATTTTGATGTACTTTTTCTCGTTACGATCAGCATTTACTTCATTTCGATGCATATTTCCTTCATTTTGATGCTCCTTTTCTTGTTACGATCAACATTTCATTCGTTTTGATGCAGATTCGCTTTGTTTTAATTCTCATTTTCTCGTTATGATCAATATTACCTTCGTTTCGATGCATATTTCATTCGTTTCGATCCAGATTTCCATCATTTTGATGCTCCTTTTCTCAGTACGATCAATATTTCCTTCGTTTCGATGAATATTTCCTTCATTTTAATGCTCATTTTTCGTTACGATCAACAATTTCTTCGTTTCGATGTAAATTCCCTTCATTTTGATGCACTTTTTCTCGTTACGATCAGCATTTATTTTGTTTCGATGCATATTTACTTCATTTTGATGCTCCTTTTCTTGTTACGATCAACATTTCATTCGTTTCGATGCAGATTACCTTTTTTATCCTCGTTCTCTCGTTATGATCAATATTTCTATTATTTTTATGCATATTTCCTTCATTTTGATGCTCCTTTTCTCATTACGATCAGCATTTCCTTCGTTTCGATGAATATTTCCTTTATTTTAATGCACCTTTTCTCGTTACGATCAACATTTCCTTAATTTCGATGCATATTTCCTTCATTTTGATGCTCCTTTTCTCGTTACGATCAACATTTCCTTCGTTTCAACGCATATTTCCTTCATTTTGATGCTCATTTTGTCGTTACGATCAATCTTTCCTTCGTTTCGATGCATATTTAATTCATTTTGATGCTCCTTTTCTTCTAACGATCAATATTTATATTGTTTCGATGCAGATTTCCTTTTTTTTATGCTCGTTTTCTCGTTACGATCAATATTTCCTTTGTTTCGATGTATATTTCCTTCGTTTTGATTCTTATTTTCTCGTTACAATCAATATTACCTTCATTTCAATGCATATTTCCTTCATTTTGATGCTCCTTTTCTCGTTACGATAAACATTTCCTTCGTTTCAATGCATATTTCCTTCATTTTGATGCTCATTTTCTCGTTACGATCAATCTTTCCTTCGTTTCGATGCATATTTAATTCATTTTGATTCTCCTTTTCTTCTTACGATCAATATTTATATTGTTTCGATGTCGATTTCCATCTTTTTGATGCTCGTTTTCTCGTTACGATCAATATTTTCATTGTTTCGATGCATATTTCCTTCGTTTTGATTCTTATTTTCTCGTTACAATCAATATTACCTTCATTTCAATGCATATTTCCTTCATTTTGATGCTCCTTTTCTCGTTACGATCAACATTTCCTTCTTTTCGATGCATATTTCCTTCATTTTGATGCTCATTTTCTCGTTACGATCAATATTTCCTTCGTTTTGATGCATATTTCCTTTATTTTGATGCACTTTTTCTAGTTACGATCAGCGTTTCCTTTGTTTCGATGCATATTTACTTCATTTTGATGCTCCTTTTCTTGTTACGATCAACATTTCATTCGTTTCAATGTAGATTTCCTTCTTTTTTAGGCTCGTTTTCTTGTTATTATCAATGTTTCCCTTGTTTCGATGCATATTTCATTCATTTTGATGCTTCTTTTCTCATTACGATCAATATTTCCTTCGTTTTGATGAATATTTCCTTCATTTTAATGCTTATTTTCTCGTAACGATGAACATTTCCTTCGTTTCGATGAATATTTCCTTCATTTTGATGCTCTTTTCTCATTACGATCAGCATTTCCATCGTTTCGATTAATATTTCTTCATTTCGATGCTCCTTTTCTTTTTACGATCAATATTTCCTTCGTTTCGAAGAATATTTCCTTCATTTTAATGCTCATTTTCTCGTTACGATCAACATTTCCTTCGTTTCGATGCATATTTCCTTCATTTTGATGCTCCTTTTCTTGTTACGATCAACATTTCATTCGTTTTGATGCAGATTTCCTTCGTTTTGATTCTCATTTTCTCGTTACGATCAATATTACCTTTATTTCGATGCACATTTTCTTCATTTTGATGCTCCTTTTCTCGTTACGATAAACATTTCATTCGTTTCGATGCAGATTTCCATCATTTTTATGCTCCTTTTCTAAGTACGTTTAATATTTCCTTCGTTTTGATGAATATTTTTTCATTTTAATGCTCATTTTCTTGTTACGATCAACATTTTCTTCGTTTCAATGTATATTTCTTTTATTTTGATGCACTTTTTCTCGTTACGATCAGCATTTACTTTATTTCGATGCATATTTACTTCATTTTGATGTCCATTTTCTCATTACGATCAACATTTCCTTCGTTTCGATGAATATTTCCTTCATTTTAATGCTCATTTTCTCGTTAAGATCAACATTTCCTTCGTTTCGATGCATATTTCCTTTATTTTGACTCTCCTTTTCTTGTTACGATCAACATTTCATTCATTTCGATGCAGATTTCCTTCTTTTTGATGCTCGTTTTCTCGTTATGATTAATGTTTCCTTTGTTTCGATGCATATTTCCTTCTTTTTGATGCTCGTTTTCTCATTATGATCAATGTTTCCTTTGTTACGATGCATATTTCCTTCATTTTGATGTTCCTTTTCTCTATACAATCAACATTTCCTTCGTTTTGATGAATATTTCCTTCGTTTTAATGCTTATTTTCTCATTACGATCAACATTTCCTTTATTTCGATGCATATTTTCTTCATTTTAATGCTTATTTTCTCGTTACGATCTAAATTTCATTCCTTTCGATGCATATTTCCTTCTTTTTGATTCTCGTTTTCTCATTATTATCAATATTTCCTTTGTTTCGATGCATGTTTCCTTCATTTTGAAGCTCCTTTCTCATTACGATCAGCATTTCCATCGTTTCGATTAATATTTCCTTCATTTCGATGCTCATTTGCTCGTTACGATCAATATTTTCTTCGTTTCGATGTATATTTCTTTCATTTTGATGTACTTTTTCTCGTTACGATTAGCATTTACTTCATTTCGATGCATATTTCCTTCATTTTGATGCTCCTTTTCTTGTTACGATCAACATTTCATTCGTTTTGATGCAGATTCGCTTTGTTTTAATTCTCATTTTCTCGTTATGATCAATATTACCTTCGTTTCGATGCATATTTCATTCGTTTCGATGCAGATTTCCATCATTTTGATGCTCCTTTTCTCAGTACGATCAATATTTCCTTCGTTTCGATGAATATTTCCTTCATTTTAATGCTCGTTTTTCGTTACGATCCACAATTTCTTCGTTTCGATGTAAATTCCCTTCATTTTGATGCACTTTTTCTCGTTACGATCAGCATTTATTTTGTTTCGATGCATATTTACTTCATTTTGATGCTCCTTTTCTTGTTACGATCAACATTTCATTCGTTTCGATGCAGATTACCTTTTTTATCCTCGTTCTCTCGTTATGATCAATATTTCTATTATTTTTATGCATATTTTCTTCATTTTGATGCTCCTTTTCTTATTACGATCAGCATTTCCTTCGTTTCGATGAATATTTCCTTTATTTTAATGCACCTTTTCTCGTTACGATCAACATTTCCTTAATTTCGATGCATATTTCCTTCATTTTGATGCTCCTTTTCTCGTTACGATCAACATTTCCTTCGTTTCAACGCATATTTCCTTCATTTTGATGCTCATTTTGTCGTTACGATCAATCTTTCCTTCGTTTCGATGCATATTTAATTCATTTTGATGCTCCTTTTCTTCTAACGATCAATATTTATATTGTTTCGATGCAGATTTCCTTTTTTTTATGCTCGTTTTCTCGTTACGATCAATATTTCCTTTGTTTCGATGTATATTTCCTTCGTTTTGATTCTTATTTTCTCGTTACAATCAATATTACCTTCATTTCAATGCATATTTCCTTCATTTTGATGCTCCTTTTCTCGTTACGATAAACATTTCCTTCGTTTCAATGCATATTTCCTTCATTTTGATGCTCATTTTCTCGTTACGATCAATCTTTCCTTCGTTTCGATGCATATTTAATTCATTTTGATTCTCCTTTTCTTCTTACGATCAATATTTATATTGTTTCGATGTCGATTTCCATCTTTTTGATGCTCGTTTTCTCGTTACGATCAATATTTTCATTGTTTCGATGCATATTTCCTTCGTTTTGATTCTTATTTTCTCGTTACAATCAATATTACCTTCATTTCAATGCATATTTCCTTCATTTTGATGCTCCTTTTCTCGTTACGATCAACATTTCCTTCTTTTCGATGCATATTTCCTTCATTTTGATGCTCATTTTCTCGTTACGATCAATATTTCCTTCGTTTTGATGCATATTTCCTTTATTTTGATGCACTTTTTCTAGTTACGATCAGCGTTTCCTTTGTTTCGATGCATATTTACTTCATTTTGATGCTCCTTTTCTTGTTACGATCAACATTTCATTCGTTTCAATGTAGATTTCCTTCTTTTTTAGGCTCGTTTTCTTGTTATTATCAATGTTTCCCTTGTTTCGATGCATATTTCATTCATTTTGATGCTTCTTTTCTCATTACGATCAATATTTCCTTCGTTTTGATGAATATTTCCTTCATTTTAATGCTTATTTTCTCGTAACGATGAACATTTCCTTCGTTTCGATGAATATTTCCTTCATTTTGATGCTCTTTTCTCATTACGATCAGCATTTCCATCGTTTCGATTAATATTTCTTCATTTCGATGCTCCTTTTCTTTTTACGATCAATATTTCCTTCGTTTCGAAGAATATTTCCTTCATTTTAATGCTCATTTTCTCGTTACGATCAACATTTCCTTCGTTTCGATGCATATTTCCTTCATTTTGATGCTCCTTTTCTTGTTACGATCAACATTTCATTCGTTTTGATGCAGATTTCCTTCGTTTTGATTCTCATTTTCTCGTTACGATCAATATTACCTTTATTTCGATGCACATTTTCTTCATTTTGATGCTCCTTTTCTCGTTACGATAAACATTTCATTCGTTTCGATGCAGATTTCCATCATTTTTATGCTCCTTTTCTAAGTACGTTTAATATTTCCTTCGTTTTGATGAATATTTTTTCATTTTAATGCTCATTTTCTTGTTACGATCAACATTTTCTTCGTTTCAATGTATATTTCTTTTATTTTGATGCACTTTTTCTCGTTACGATCAGCATTTACTTTATTTCGATGCATATTTACTTCATTTTGATGTCCATTTTCTCATTACGATCAACATTTCCTTCGTTTCGATGAATATTTCCTTCATTTTAATGCTCATTTTCTCGTTAAGATCAACATTTCCTTCGTTTCGATGCATATTTCCTTTATTTTGACTCTCCTTTTCTTGTTACGATCAACATTTCATTCATTTCGATGCAGATTTCCTTCTTTTTGATGCTCGTTTTCTCGTTATGATTAATGTTTCCTTTGTTTCGATGCATATTTCCTTCTTTTTGATGCTCGTTTTCTCATTATGATCAATGTTTCCTTTGTTACGATGCATATTTCCTTCATTTTGATGTTCCTTTTCTCTATACAATCAACATTTCCTTCGTTTTGATGAATATTTCCTTCGTTTTAATGCTTATTTTCTCATTACGATCAACATTTCCTTTATTTCGATGCATATTTTCTTCATTTTAATGCTTATTTTCTCGTTACGATCTAAATTTCATTCCTTTCGATGCATATTTCCTTCTTTTTGATTCTCGTTTTCTCATTATTATCAATATTTCCTTTGTTTCGATGCATGTTTCCTTCATTTTGAAGCTCCTTTCTCATTACGATCAGCATTTCCATCGTTTCGATTAATATTTCCTTCATTTCGATGCTCATTTGCTCGTTACGATCAATATTTTCTTCGTTTCGATGTATATTTCTTTCATTTTGATGTACTTTTTCTCGTTACGATCAGCATTTACTTCATTTCGATGCATATTTCCTTCATTTTGATGCTCCTTTTCTTGTTACGATCAACATTTCATTCGTTTTGATGCAGATTCGCTTTGTTTTAATTCTCATTTTCTCGTTATGATCAATATTACCTTCGTTTCGATGCATATTTCATTCGTTTCGATCCAGATTTCCATCATTTTGATGCTCCTTTTCTCAGTACGATCAATATTTCCTTCGTTTCGATGAATATTTCCTTCATTTTAATGCTCATTTTTCGTTACGATCAACAATTTCTTCGTTTCGATGTAAATTCCCTTCATTTTGATGCACTTTTTCTCGTTACGATCAGCATTTATTTTGTTTCGATGCATATTTACTTCATTTTGATGCTCCTTTTCTTGTTACGATCAACATTTCATTCGTTTCGATGCAGATTACCTTTTTTATCCTCGTTCTCTCGTTATGATCAATATTTCTATTATTTTTATGCATATTTCCTTCATTTTGATGCTCCTTTTCTCATTACGATCAGCATTTCCTTCGTTTCGATGAATATTTCCTTTATTTTAATGCACCTTTTCTCGTTACGATCAACATTTCCTTAATTTCGATGCATATTTCCTTCATTTTGATGCTCCTTTTCTCGTTACGATCAACATTTCCTTCGTTTCAACGCATATTTCCTTCATTTTGATGCTCATTTTGTCGTTACGATCAATCTTTCCTTCGTTTCGATGCATATTTAATTCATTTTGATGCTCCTTTTCTTCTAACGATCAATATTTATATTGTTTCGATGCAGATTTCCTTTTTTTATGCTCGTTTTCTCGTTACGATCAATATTTCCTTTGTTTCGATGTATATTTCCTTCGTTTTGATTCTTATTTTCTCGTTACAATCAATATTACCTTCATTTCAATGCATATTTCCTTCATTTTGATGCTCCTTTTCTCGTTACGATAAACATTTCCTTCGTTTCAATGCATATTTCCTTCATTTTGATGCTCATTTTCTCGTTACGATCAATCTTTCCTTCGTTTCGATGCATATTTAATTCATTTTGATTCTCCTTTTCTTCTTACGATCAATATTTATATTGTTTCGATGTCGATTTCCATCTTTTTGATGCTCGTTTTCTCGTTACGATCAATATTTTCATTGTTTCGATGCATATTTCCTTCGTTTTGATTCTTATTTTCTCGTTACAATCAATATTACCTTCATTTCAATGCATATTTCCTTCATTTTGATGCTCCTTTTCTCGTTACGATCAACATTTCCTTCTTTTCGATGCATATTTCCTTCATTTTGATGCTCATTTTCTCGTTACGATCAATATTTCCTTCGTTTTGATGCATATTTCCTTTATTTTGATGCACTTTTTCTAGTTACGATCAGCGTTTCCTTTGTTTCGATGCATATTTACTTCATTTTGATGCTCCTTTTCTTGTTACGATCAACATTTCATTCGTTTCAATGTAGATTTCCTTCTTTTTTAGGCTCGTTTTCTTGTTATTATCAATGTTTCCCTTGTTTCGATGCATATTTCATTCATTTTGATGCTTCTTTTCTCATTACGATCAATATTTCCTTCGTTTTGATGAATATTTCCTTCATTTTAATGCTTATTTTCTCGTAACGATGAACATTTCCTTCGTTTCGATGAATATTTCCTTCATTTTGATGCTCTTTTCTCATTACGATCAGCATTTCCATCGTTTCGATTAATATTTCTTCATTTCGATGCTCCTTTTCTTTTTACGATCAATATTTCCTTCGTTTCGAAGAATATTTCCTTCATTTTAATGCTCATTTTCTCGTTACGATCAACATTTCCTTCGTTTCGATGCATATTTCCTTCATTTTGATGCTCCTTTTCTTGTTACGATCAACATTTCATTCGTTTTGATGCAGATTTCCTTCGTTTTGATTCTCATTTTCTCGTTACGATCAATATTACCTTTATTTCGATGCACATTTTCTTCATTTTGATGCTCCTTTTCTCGTTACGATAAACATTTCATTCGTTTCGATGCAGATTTCCATCATTTTTATGCTCCTTTTCTAAGTACGTTTAATATTTCCTTCGTTTTGATGAATATTTTTTCATTTTAATGCTCATTTTCTTGTTACGATCAACATTTTCTTCGTTTCAATGTATATTTCTTTTATTTTGATGCACTTTTTCTCGTTACGATCAGCATTTACTTTATTTCGATGCATATTTACTTCATTTTGATGTCCATTTTCTCATTACGATCAACATTTCCTTCGTTTCGATGAATATTTCCTTCATTTTAATGCTCATTTTCTCGTTAAGATCAACATTTCCTTCGTTTCGATGCATATTTCCTTTATTTTGACTCTCCTTTTCTTGTTACGATCAACATTTCATTCATTTCGATGCAGATTTCCTTCTTTTTGATGCTCGTTTTCTCGTTATGATTAATGTTTCCTTTGTTTCGATGCATATTTCCTTCTTTTTGATGCTCGTTTTCTCATTATGATCAATGTTTCCTTTGTTACGATGCATATTTCCTTCATTTTGATGTTCCTTTTCTCTATACAATCAACATTTCCTTCGTTTTGATGAATATTTCCTTCGTTTTAATGCTTATTTTCTCATTACGATCAACATTTCCTTTATTTCGATGCATATTTTCTTCATTTTAATGCTTATTTTCTCGTTACGATCTAAATTTCATTCCTTTCGATGCATATTTCCTTCTTTTTGATTCTCGTTTTCTCATTATTATCAATATTTCCTTTGTTTCGATGCATGTTTCCTTCATTTTGAAGCTCCTTTCTCATTACGATCAGCATTTCCATCGTTTCGATTAATATTTCCTTCATTTCGATGCTCATTTGCTCGTTACGATCAATATTTTCTTCGTTTCGATGTATATTTCTTTCATTTTGATGTACTTTTTCTCGTTACGATTAGCATTTACTTCATTTCGATGCATATTTCCTTCATTTTGATGCTCCTTTTCTTGTTACGATCAACATTTCATTCGTTTTGATGCAGATTCGCTTTGTTTTAATTCTCATTTTCTCGTTATGATCAATATTACCTTCGTTTCGATGCATATTTCATTCGTTTCGATGCAGATTTCCATCATTTTGATGCTCCTTTTCTCAGTACGATCAATATTTCCTTCGTTTCGATGAATATTTCCTTCATTTTAATGCTCGTTTTTCGTTACGATCCACAATTTCTTCGTTTCGATGTAAATTCCCTTCATTTTGATGCACTTTTTCTCGTTACGATCAGCATTTATTTTGTTTCGATGCATATTTACTTCATTTTGATGCTCCTTTTCTTGTTACGATCAACATTTCATTCGTTTCGATGCAGATTACCTTTTTTATCCTCGTTCTCTCGTTATGATCAATATTTCTATTATTTTTATGCATATTTTCTTCATTTTGATGCTCCTTTTCTCATTACGATCAGCATTTCCTTCGTTTCGATGAATATTTCCTTTATTTTAATGCACCTTTTCTCGTTACGATCAACATTTCCTTAATTTCGATGCATATTTCCTTCATTTTGATGCTCCTTTTCTCGTTACGATCAACATTTCCTTCGTTTCAACGCATATTTCCTTCATTTTGATGCTCATTTTGTCGTTACGATCAATCTTTCCTTCGTTTCGATGCATATTTAATTCATTTTGATGCTCCTTTTCTTCTAACGATCAATATTTATATTGTTTCGATGCAGATTTCCTTTTTTTTATGCTCGTTTTCTCGTTACGATCAATATTTCCTTTGTTTCGATGTATATTTCCTTCGTTTTGATTCTTATTTTCTCGTTACAATCAATATTACCTTCATTTCAATGCATATTTCCTTCATTTTGATGCTCCTTTTCTCGTTACGATAAACATTTCCTTCGTTTCAATGCATATTTCCTTCATTTTGATGCTCATTTTCTCGTTACGATCAATCTTTCCTTCGTTTCGATGCATATTTAATTCATTTTGATTCTCCTTTTCTTCTTACGATCAATATTTATATTGTTTCGATGTCGATTTCCATCTTTTTGATGCTCGTTTTCTCGTTACGATCAATATTTCCATTGTTTCGATGCATATTTCCTTCGTTTTGATTCTTATTTTCTCGTTACAATCAATATTACCTTCATTTCAATGCATATTTCCTTCATTTTGATGCTCCTTTTGTCGTTACGATCAACATTTCCTTCTTTTCGATGCATATTTCCTTCATTTTGATGCTCATTTTCTCGTTACGATCAATATTTCCTTCGTTTTGATGCATATTTCCTTTATTTTGATGCACTTTTTCTAGTTACGATCAGCGTTTCCTTTGTTTCGATGCATATTTACTTCATTTTGATGCTCATTTTCTTGTTACGATCAACATTTCATTCGTTTCAATGTAGATTTCCTTCTTTTTTAGGCTCGTTTTCTTGTTATTATCAATGTTTCCCTTGTTTCGATGCATATTTCATTCATTTTGATGCTTCTTTTCTCATTACGATCAATATTTCCTTCGTTTTGATGAATATTTCCTTCATTTTAATGCTTATTTTCTCGTAACGATGAACATTTCCTTCGTTTCGATGAATATTTCCTTCATTTTGATGCTCTTTTCTCATTACGATCAGCATTTCCATCGTTTCGATTAATATTTCTTCATTTCGATGCTCCTTTTCTTTTTACGATCAATATTTCCTTCGTTTCGAAGAATATTTCCTTCATTTTAATGCCCATTTTCTCGTTACGATCAACATTTCCTTCGTTTCGATGCATATTTCTTTCATTTTGATGCTCCTTTTCTTGTTACGATCAACATTTCATTCGTTTTGATGCAGATTTCCTTCGTTTTGATTCTCATTTTCTCGTTACGATCAATATTACCTTTATTTCGATGCATATTTTCTTCATTTTGATGCTCCTTTTCTCGTTACGATAAACATTTCATTCGTTTCGATGCAGATTTCCATCATTTTTATGCTCCTTTTCTAAGTACGTTTAATATTTCCTTCGTTTTGATGAATATTTTTTTCATTTTAATGCTCATTTTCTTGTTACGATCAACATTTTCTTCGTTTCAATGTATATTTCTTTTATTTTGAAGCACTTTTTCTCGTTACGATCAGCATTTACTTTATTTCGATGCATATTTACTTCATTTTGATGTCCATTTTCTCATTACGATCAACATTTCCTTCGTTTCGATGAATATTTCCTTCATTTTAATGCTCATTTTCTCGTTAAGATCAACATTTCCTTCGTTTCGATGCATATTTCCTTTATTTTGACTCTCCTTTTCTTGTTACGATCAACATTTCATTCATTTCGATGCAGATTTCCTTCTTTTTGATGCTCGTTTTCTCGTTATGATTAATGTTTCCTTTGTTTCGATGCATATTTCCTTCTTTTTGATGCTCGTTTTCTCATTATGATCAATGTTTCCTTTGTTACGATGCATATTTCCTTCATTTTGATGTTCCTTTTCTCTATACAATCAACATTTCCTTCGTTTTGATGAATATTTCCTTCGTTTTAATGCTTATTTTCTCATTACGATCAACATTTCCTTTATTTCGATGCATATTTTCTTCATTTTAATGCTTATTTTCTCGTTACGATCTAAATTTCATTCCTTTCGATGCATATTTCCTTCTTTTTGATTCTCGTTTTCTCATTATTATCAATATTTCCTTTGTTTCGATGCATGTTTCCTTCATTTTGAAGCTCCTTTCTCATTATGATCAGCATTTCCATCGTTTCGATTAATATTTCCTTCATTTCGATGCTCATTTGCTCGTTATGATCAATATTTTCTTCGTTTCGATGTATATTACTTTCATTTTGATGTACTTTTTCTCGTTACGATTAGCATTTACTTCATTTCGATGCATATTTCCTTCATTTTGATGCTCCTTTTCTTGTTACGATCAACATTTCATTCGTTTTGATGCAGATTCGCTTTGCTTTAATTCTCATTTTCTCGTTATGATCAATATTACCTTCGTTTCGATGCATATTTCATTCATTTCGATGCAGATTTCCATCATTTTGATGCTCCTTTTCTCAGTACGATCAATATTTCCTTCGTTTCGATGAATATTTCCTTCATTTTAATGCTCGTTTTTCGTTACGATCAACAATTTCTTCGTTTCGATGTAAATTCCCTTCATTTTGATGCACTTTTTCTCGTTACGATCAGCATTTATTTTGTTTCGATGCATATTTACTTCATTTTGATGCTCCTTTTCTTGTTACGATCAACATTTCATTCGTTTCGATGCAGATTACCTTTTTTATCCTCGTTCTCTCGTTATGATCAATATTTCTATTATTTTTATGCATATTTTCTTCATTTTGATGCTCCTTTTCTCATTACGATCAGCATTTCCTTCGTTTCGATGAATATTTCCTTTATTTTAATGCACCTTTTCTCGTTACGATCAACATTTCCTTAATTTCGATGCATATTTCCTTCATTTTGATGCTCCTTTTCTCGTTACGATCAACATTTCCTTCGTTTCAACGCATATTTCCTTCATTTTGATGCTCATTTTGTCGTTACGATCAATCTTTCCTTCGTTTCGATGCATATTTAATTCATTTTGATGCTCCTTTTCTTCTAACGATCAATATTTATATTGTTTCGATGCAGATTTCCTTTTTTTTATGCTCGTTTTCTCGTTACGATCAATATTTCCTTTGTTTCGATGTATATTTCCTTCGTTTTGATTCTTATTTTCTCGTTACAATCAATATTACCTTCATTTCAATGCATATTTCCTTCATTTTGATGCTCCTTTTCTCGTTACGATAAACATTTCCTTCGTTTCAATGCATATTTCCTTCATTTTGATGCTCATTTTCTCGTTACGATCAATCTTTCCTTCGTTTCGATGCATATTTAATTCATTTTGATTCTCCTTTTCTTCTTACGATCAATATTTATATTGTTTCGATGTCGATTTCCATCTTTTTGATGCTCGTTTTCTCGTTACGATCAATATTTCCATTGTTTCGATGCATATTTCCTTCGTTTTGATTCTTATTTTCTCGTTACAATCAATATTACCTTCATTTCAATGCATATTTCCTTCATTTTGATGCTCCTTTTGTCGTTACGATCAACATTTCCTTCTTTTCGATGCATATTTCCTTCATTTTGATGCTCATTTTCTCGTTACGATCAATATTTCCTTCGTTTTGATGCATATTTCCTTTATTTTGATGCACTTTTTCTAGTTACGATCAGCGTTTCCTTTGTTTCGATGCATATTTACTTCATTTTGATGCTCCTTTTCTTGTTACGATCAACATTTCATTCGTTTCAATGTAGATTTCCTTCTTTTTTAGGCTCGTTTTCTTGTTATTATCAATGTTTCCCTTGTTTCGATGCATATTTCATTCATTTTGATGCTTCTTTTCTCATTACGATCAATATTTCCTTCGTTTTGATGAATATTTCCTTCATTTTAATGCTTATTTTCTCGTAACGATGAACATTTCCTTCGTTTCGATGAATATTTCCTTCATTTTGATGCTCTTTTCTCATTACGATCAGCATTTCCATCGTTTCGATTAATATTTCTTCATTTCGATGCTCCTTTTCTTTTTACGATCAATATTTCCTTCGTTTCGAAGAATATTTCCTTCATTTTAATGCTCATTTTCTCGTTACGATCAACATTTCCTTCGTTTCGATGCATATTTCCTTCATTTTGATGCTCCTTTTCTTGTTACGATCAACATTTCATTCGTTTTGATGCAGATTTCCTTCGTTTTGATTCTCATTTTCTCGTTACGATCAATATTACCTTTATTTCGATGCATATTTTCTTCATTTTGATGCTCCTTTTCTCGTTACGATAAACATTTCATTCGTTTCGATGCAGATTTCCATCATTTTTATGCTCCTTTTCTAAGTACGTTTAATATTTCCTTCGTTTTGATGAATATTTTTTCATTTTAATGCCCATTTTCTTGTTACGATCAACATTTTCTTCGTTTCAATGTATATTTCTTTTATTTTGATGCACTTTTTCTCGTTACGATCAGCATTTACTTTATTTCGATGCATATTTACTTCATTTTGATGTCCATTTTCTCATTACGATCAACATTTCCTTCGTTTCGATGAATATTTCCTTCATTTTAATGCTCATTTTCTCGTTAAGATCAACATTTCCTTCGTTTCGATGCATATTTCCTTTATTTTGACTCTCCTTTTCTTGTTACGATCAACATTTCATTCATTTCGATGCAGATTTCCTTCTTTTTGATGCTCGTTTTCTCGTTATGATTAATGTTTCCTTTGTTTCGATGCATATTTCCTTCTTTTTGATGCTCGTTTTCTCATTATGATCAATGTTTCCTTTGTTACGATGCATATTTCCTTCATTTTGATGTTCCTTTTCTCTATACAATCAACATTTCCTTCGTTTTGATGAATATTTCCTTCGTTTTAATGCTTATTTTCTCATTACGATCAACATTTCCTTTATTTCGATGCATATTTTCTTCATTTTAATGCTTATTTTCTCGTTACGATCTAAATTTCATTCCTTTCGATGCATATTTCCTTCTTTTTGATTCTCGTTTTCTCATTATTATCAATATTTCCTTTGTTTCGATGCATGTTTCCTTCATTTTGAAGCTCCTTTCTCATTACGATCAGCATTTCCATCGTTTCGATTAATATTTCCTTCATTCGATGCTCATTTGCTCGTTACGATAAACATTTTCTTCGTTTCGATGTATATTTCTTTCATTTTGATGCATTTTTTCTCGTTACGATCAGCATTTACTTCATTTCGATGCATATTTCCTTCATTTTGATGCTCCTTTTTCTTGTTACGATCAACATTTCATTCGTTTTGATGCAGATTCGCTTCATTTTAATTCTCATTTTCTCGTTACGATCAATATTACCTTCGTTTCGATGCATATTTCATTCGTTTCGATGCAGATTTCCATCATTTTGATGCTCCTTTTCTCAGTACGATCAATATTTCCTTCATTTCGATGAATATTTCATTCATTTTAATGCTCATTTTTCGTTACGATCAACAATTTCTTCGTTTCGATGTAAATTCCCTTCATTTTGATGCACTTTTTCTCGTTACGATCAGCATTTACTTCATTTCGATGCATATTTCCTTCATTTTGATGCTCCTTTTCTTGTTACGATCAACATTTCATTCGTTTTGATGCAGATTCGCTTTGTTTAATTCTCATTTTCTCGTTATGATCAATATTACCTTCGTTTCGATGCATATTTCATTCGTTTCGATGCAGATTTCCATCATTTTGATGCTCCTTTTCTCAGTACGATCAATATTTCCTTCGTTTCGATGAATATTTCCTTCATTTTAATGCTCATTTTTCGTTACGATCAACAATTTCTTCGTTTCGATGTAAATTCCCTTCATTTTGATGCACTTTTTCTCGTTACGATCAGCATTTATTTTGTTTCGATGCATATTTACTTCATTTTGATGCTCCTTTTCTTGTTACGATCAACATTTCATTCGTTTCGATGCAGATTACCTTTTTTATCCTCGTTCTCTCGTTATGATCAATATTTCTATTATTTTTATGCATATTTCCTTTATTTTGATGCTCCTTTTCTCATTACGATCAGCATTTCCTTCGTTTCGATGAATATTTCCTTTATTTTAATGCACCTTTTCTCGTTACGATCAACATTTCCTTAATTTCGATGCATATTTCCTTCATTTTGATGCTCCTTTTCTCGTTACGATCAACATTTCCTTCGTTTCAACGCATATTTCCTTCATTTTGATGCTCATTTTGTCGTTACGATCAATCTTTCCTTCGTTTCGATGCATATTTAATTCATTTTGATGCTCCTTTTCTTCTAACGATCAGTATTTATATTGTTTCGATGCAGATTTCCTTTTTTTTATGCTCGTTTTCTCGTTACGATCAATATTTCCTTTGTTTCGATCTATATTTCCTTCGTTTTGATTCTTATTTTCTCGTTACAATCAATATTACCTTCATTTCAATGCATATTTCCTTCATTTTGATGCTCCTTTTCTCGTTACGATAAACATTTCCTTCGTTTCAATGCATATTTCCTTCATTTTGATGCTCATTTTCTCGTTACGATCAATCTTTCCTTCGTTTCGATGCATATTTAATTCATTTTGATTCTCCTTTTCTTCTTACGATCAATATTTATATTGTTTCGATGTCGATTTCCATCTTTTTGATGCTCGTTTTCTCGTTATGATCAATATTTCCATTGTTTTGATGCATATTTCCTTCGTTTTGATTCTTATTTTCTCGTTACAATCAATATTACCTTCATTTCAATGCATATTTCCTTCATTTTGATGCTCCTTTTCTCGTTACGATCAACATTTCCTTCTTTTCGATGCATATTTCCTTCATTTTGATGCTCATTTTCTCGTTACGATCAATATTTCCTTCGTTTTGATGCATATTTCCTTTATTTTGATGCACTTTTTCTAGTTACGATCAGCATTTCCTTTGTTTCGATGCATATTTACTTCATTTTGATGCTCCGTTTCTTGTTACGATCAACATTTCATTCGTTTCAATGTAGATTTCCTTCTTTTTTCGGCTCGTTTTCTTGTTATTATCAATGTTTCCCTTGTTTCGATGCATATTTCATTCATTTTGATGCTTCTTTTCTCATTACGATCAATATTTCCTTCGTTTTGATGAATATTTCCTTCATTTTAATGCTTATTCTCTCGTAACGATGAACATTTCCTTCGTTTCGATGAATATTTCCTTCATTTTGATGCTCTTTTCTCATTACGATCAGCATTTCCATCGTTTCGATTAATATTTCTTCATTTCGATGCTCCTTTTCTTTTTACGATCAATATTTCCTTCGTTTCGAAGAATATTTCCTTCATTTTATTGCTCATTTTCTCGTTACGATCAACATTTCCTTCGTTTCGATGCATATTTCCTTCATTTTGATGCTCCTTTTCTTGTTACGATCAACATTTCATTCGTTTTGATGCAGATTTCCTTCGTTTTGATTCTCATTTTCTCGTTACGATCAATATTACCTTTATTTCGATGCATATTTTCTTCATTTTGATGCTCCTTTTATCGTTACGATAAACATTTCATTCGTTTCGATGCAGATTTCCATCATTTTGATGCTCCTTTTCTAAGTACGTTTAATATTTCCTTCGTTTTGATGAATATTTTCTTCATTTTAATGCTCATTTTCTTGTTACGATCAACATTTTCTTCGTTTCAATGTATATTTCTTTTATTTTGATGCACTTTTTCTCGTTACGATCAGCATTTACTTTATTTTGATGCATATTTACTTCATTTTGATGTCCATTTTCTCATTACGATCAACATTTCATTCGTTTCGATGAATATTTCCTTCATTTTAATGCTCATTTTCTCGTTAAGATCAACATTTCCTTCGTTTCGATGCATATTTGCTTTATTTTGATTCTCCTTTTCTTGTTACGATCAACATTTCATTCATTTCGATGCAGATTTCCTTCTTTTTGATGCTCGTTTTCTCGTTATGATTAATGTTTCCTTTGTTTCGATGCATATTTCCTTCTTTTTGATGCTCGTTTTCTCATTATGATCAATGTTTCCTTTGTTACGATGCATATTTCCTTCATTTTGATGTTCCTTTTCTCTATACAATCAATATTTCCTTCGTTTTGATGAATATTTCCTTCGTTTTAATGCTTATTTTCTCATTACGATCAACATTTCCTTTATTTCGATGCATATTTTCTTCATTTTAATGCTTATTTTCTCGTTACGATCTAAATTTCATTCCTTTCGATGCATATTTCCTTCTTTTTGATTCTCGTTTTCTCATTATTATCAATATTTCCTTTGTTTCGATGCATGTTTCCTTCATTTTGAAGCTCCTTTCTCATTACGATCAGCATTTCCATCGTTTCGATTAATATTTCCTTCATTTCGATGCTCATTTGCTCGTTACGTTCAATATTTTCTTCGTTTCGATGTATATTTCTTTCATTTTGATGTACTTTTTCTCGTTACGATCAGCATTTGCTTCATTTCGATGCATATTTCCTTCATTTTGATGCTCCTTTTCTTGTTACGATCAACATTTCATTCGTTTTGATGCAGATTCGCTTTGTTTTAATTCTCATTTTCTCGTTATGATCAATATTACCTTCGTTTCGATGCATATTTCATTCGTTTCGATGCAGATTTCCATCATTTTGATGCTCCTTTTCTCAGTACGATCAATATTTCCTTCGTTTCGATGAATATTTCCTTCATTTTAATGCTCATTTTTCGTTACGATCAACAATTTCTTCGTTTCGATGTAAATTCCCTTCATTTTGATGCACTTTTTCTCGTTACGATCAGCATTTATTTTGTTTCGATGCATATTTACTTCATTTTGATGCTCCTTTTCTTGTTACGATCAACATTTCATTCGTTTCGATGCAGATTACCTTTTTTATCCTCGTTCTCTCGTTATGATCAATATTTTTATTATTTTTATGCATATTTCCTTCATTTTGATGCTCCTTTTCTCATTACGATCAGCATTTCCTTCGTTTCGATGAATATTTCCTTTATTTTAATGCACCTTTTCTCGTTACGATCAACATTTCCTTAATTTCGATGCATATTTCCTTCATTTTGATGCTCCTTTTCTCGTTACGATCAACATTTCCTTCGTTTCAATGCATATTTCCTTCATTTTGATGCTCATTTTGTCGTTACGATCAATCTTTCCTTCGTTTCGATGCATATTTAATTCATTTTGATGCTCCTTTTCTTCTAACGATCAGTATTTATATTGTTTCGATGCAGATTTCCTTTTTTTTATGCTCGTTTTCTCGTTACGATCAATATTTCCTTTGTTTCGATGTATATTTCCTTCGTTTTGATTCTTATTTTATCGTTACAATCAATATTACCTTCATTTCAATGCATATTTCCTTCATTTTGATGCTCCTTTTCTCGTTACGATAAACATTTCCTTCGTTTCAATGCATATTTCCTTCATTTTGATGCTCATTTTCTCGTTACGATCAATCTTTCCTTTGTTTCGAAGCATATTTAATTCATTTTGATTCTCCTTTTCTTCTTACGATCAATATTTATATTGTTTCGATGTCGATTTCCATCTTTTTGATGCTCGTTTTCTCGTTACGATCAATATTTCCATTGTTTCGATGCATATTTCCTTCGTTTTGATTCTTATTTTCTCGTTACAATCAATATTACCTTCATTTCAATGCATATTTCCTTCATTTTGATGCTCATTTTCTCGTTACGATCAACATTTCCTTCTTTTCGATGCATATTTCCTTCATTTTGATGCTCATTTTCTCGTTACGATCAATATTTCCTTCGTTTTGATGCATATTTCCTTTATTTTGATGCACTTTTTCTAGTTACGATCAGCATTTCCTTTGTTTCGATGCATATTTACTTCATTTTGATGCTCCGTTTCTTGTTACGATCAACATTTCATTCGTTTCAATGTAGAATTCCTTCTTTTTTAGGCTCGTTTCCCTGTTATTATCAATGTTTTCCTTGTTTCGATGCATATTTCATTCATTTTGATGCTTCTTTTCTCATTACGATCAATATTTCCTTCGTTTTGATGAATATTTCCTTCATTTTAATGCTTATTTTCTCATAACGATGAACATTTCCTTCGTTTCGATGAATATTTCCTTCATTTTGATGCTCTTTTCTCATTACGATCAGCATTTCCATCGTTTCGATTAATATTTCTTCATTTCGATGCTCCTTTTCTTTTTACGATCAATATTTCCTTCGTTTCGAAGAATATTTCCTTCATTTTAATGCTCATTTTCTCGTTACGATCAACATTTCCTTCGTTTCGATGCATATTTCCTTCATTTTGATGCTCCTTTTCTTGTTACGATCAACATTTCATTCGTTTTGATGCAGATTTCCTTCGTTTTGATTCTCATTTTCTTGTTACGATCAATATTACCTTTATTTCGATGCATATTTTCTTCATTTTGATGCTCCTTTTCTCGTTACGATAAACATTTCATTCGTTTCGATGCAGATTTCCATCATTTTGATGCTCCTTTTCTAAGTACGTTTAATATTTCCTTCGTTTTGATGAATATTTTCTTCATTTTAATGCTCATTTTCTTGTTACGGTCAACATTTTCTTCGTTTCAATGTATATTTCTTTTATTTTGATGCACTTTTTCTCGTTACGATCAGCATTTACTTCATTTCGATGCATATTTACTTCATTTTGATGCCCATTTTCTCATTACGATCAACATTTCCTTCGTTTCGATGAATATTTCCTTCATTTTAATGCTCATTTTCTCGTTGAGATCAACATTTCCTTAGTTTCGATGCATATTTCCTTCATTTTGATGCTCCTTTTCTTGTTACGATCAACATTTCATTCATTTTGATGCAGATTTCCTTTTTTTTTATGCTCGTTTTCTCGTTATGATCAATGTTTCCTTTGTTTCGATGCATATTTCCTTCTTTTTAATGCTTGTTTTCTCATTATGATCAATGTTTCCTTTGTTACGATGCGTATTTCCTTCATTTTGATGTTCCTTTTCTCTATACAATCAACATTTCCTTCGTTTTGATGAATATTTCCTTCATTTTAATGCTCATTTTCTCATTACGATCAACATTTCCTTTGTTTCGATGCATATTTTCTTCATTTTAATGCTTATTTTCTCGTTACGATCTAAATTTCATTCCTTTCGATGCAGATTTCCTTCTTTTTGATTCTCGTTTTCTCATTATTATCAATGTTTCCTTTGTTTCTATGCATATTTCCTTCATTTTGAAGCTCCTTTCTCATTACGATCAGCATTTCCATCGTTTCGATTAATATTTCCTTCATTCGATGCTCATTTGCTCGTTACGATAAACATTTTCTTCGTTTCGATGTATATTTCTTTCATTTTGATGCATTTTTTCTCGTTACGATCAGCATTTACTTCATTTCGATGCATATTTCCTTCATTTTGATGCTCTTTTTTCTTGTTACGATCAACATTTCATTCGTTTTGATGCAGATTCGCTTCATTTTAATTCTCATTTTCTCGTTACGATCAATATTACCTTCGTTTCGATGCATATTTCATTCGTTTTGATGCAGATTTCCATTATTTTGATGCTCCTTTTCTCAGTACGATCAATATTTCCTTCGTTTCGATGATTATTTCTTTCATTTTAATGCTCATTTTCTCGTTACGATCAATATTTTCTTAGTTTCGATGTATATTTCCTTCACTTTGATGCACTTTTTCTTGTTACAATCAACATTTACTTCGTTTCGATGCATATTTACTTCATTTTTATGCTTCTTTTCTTGTTACAATCAACATTTCATTCGTTTCGATGCAGATTTCCTTCTTTTTGATGCTCATTTTCTCGTTACGATCAATATTTTCTTAGTTTCGATGTATATTTCCTTCATTTTGATGCACTTTTTCTTGTTACGATCAGTATTTACTTTGTTTCGATGCATATTTACTTCATTTTGATGCTTCTTTTCTTGTTACGATCAACATTTCATTCGTTTCGATGCAGATTTCCTTCTTTTTGATGCTCGTTTTATCGTTATGATCAATATTTCCTTTGTTTCGATGCATATTTCCTTCATTTTGATGCTACATTTCTTATTACGATCAACATTTCCATCGTTTTGATGAATATTTCCTTCATTTTAATGCTCATTTTCTCGTAACTATCAATATTTCCATCGTTTCGATGCATATTTCCTTCATTTTGATGCTTCTTTTCTTGTTACGATCAACATTTCATTCATTTCGATGCAGATTTCCTTCTTTTTTATGCTCGTTTTCTCGTTATGATCAATGTTTCCTTTTTTTCGATGCATATTTCCTTCTTTTTGATGCTCATTTTCTCGTTATGATCAATGTTTCCTTTGTTATGATGTATATTTCCTTCATTTCGATGCTCCCTTTCTCGTTACGATCAACATTTCCTTCGTTTCAATGAATATTTCCTTTATTTTAATGCTCATTTTCTCGTTACGGTCAACATTTCTTTCGTTTCGATGTATATTTCCTTCATTTTGATGCTCCTTTTCTTGTTACGATCATCATTTCAATCATTTCGATGCAAATTTCCTTCGTTTTGATTCTCATTTTCTCGTTACGATCAATATTACCTTCGTTTCGATGCATATTTCCTTCATTTTGATGCTCCTTTTCTCGTTACGATCAATATTTCATTCGTTTTGATGCAGATTTCCATCTTTTTGATGCTCCTTTTCTCAGTACGATCAATATTTCCTTCGTTTCGATGAATATTTCCTTCATTTTAATGCTCATTTTTCGTTACGATCAACAATTTCTTCATTTCGATGTATATTCCCTTCATTTTGATGCACTTTTTCTCGTTACGATCAGCATTTTTTTTGTGTCGATGCATATTTACTTCATTTTGATGCTCTTTTTCTTGTTACGATCAACATTCATTCGTTTCAATGCAGATTACCTTTTTTTATACTCGTTCTCTCGTTATGATAAATATTTCTATTGTTTGTATGCATATTTCCATTATTTTGATGCTCATTTTCTCATTACGATCAGCATTTCCTTCGTTTCGATGAATATTTCCTTTATTTTAATGCTCCTTTTCTCGTTACGATCAACATTTCCTTCGTTTCAACGCATATTTTCTTCATTTTGATGCTTATTTTCTCGTTACGATAAATCTTTCCTTCGTTTAGATGCATATTTAATTCATTTTGATGCTCCTTTTCTTCTTACGATCAATATTTATATTGTTTCGATGCAGATTTCCTTTTTTTATGTTCGTTTTCTCATTACGATCAATATTTCCTTTGTTTCGATGCATATTTCCTTCGTTTTGATTCTTATTTTCTCGTTACAATCAATATTACCTTTATTTCAATGCATATTTCCTTCATTTTGATGCTCCTTTTCTCGTTACGATAAACATTTCCTTCGTTTCGATGCATATTTCCTTCATTTTGATGCTCATTTTCTCGTTACGATCAATATCTCCTTTTGTTTCGATGCATATTTCCTTCATTTTGATGCACTTTTTCTAGTTACGATCAGCATTTCATTCGTTTCGATGCAGATTTCCATCATTTTGATGCTCCTTTTCTAAGTACGTTTAATATTTCCTTCGTTTTGATGAATATTTCCTTCATTTTAATGCTCATTTTTCGTTACGATCAACAATTTCTTCGTTTCGATGTAAATTCCCTTCATTTTGATGCACTTTTTCTCGTTACGATCAGCATTTATTTTGTTTCGATGCATATTTACTTCATTTTGATGCTCCTTTTCTTGTTACGATCAACATTTCATTCGTTTCGATGCAGATTACATTTTTTATCCTCGTTCTCTCGTTATGATCAATATTTCTATTATTTTTATGCATATTTCCTTCATTTTGATGCTCCTTTTCTCATTACGATCAGCATTTCCTTCGTTTCGATGAATATTTCCTTTAATTTAATGCACCTTTTCTCGTTACGATCAACATTTCCTTAATTTCGATGCATATTTCCTTCATTTTGATGCTCCTTTTCTCGTTACGATCAACATTTCCTTCGTTTCAACGCATATTTCCTTCATTTTGATGCTCATTTTGTCGTTACGATCAATCTTTCCTTCGTTTCGATGCATATTTAATTCATTTTGATGCTTCTTTTCTTCTAACGATCAATATTTATATTGTTTCGATGCAGATTTCCTTTTTTTATGCTCGTTTTCTCGTTACGATCAATATTTCCTTTGTTTCGATGTATATTTCCTTCGTTTTGAATTCTTATTTTCTCGTTACAATCAATATTACCTTCATTTCAATGCATATTTCCTTCATTTTGATGCTCCTTTTCTCGTTACGATAAATATTTCCTTCGTTTCAATGCATATTTCCTTCATTTTGATGCTCATTTTCTCGTTACGATCAATCTTTCCTTTGTTTCGAAGCATATTTAATTCATTTTGATTCTCCTTTTCTTCTTACGATCAATATTTATATTGTTTCGATGTCGATTTCCATCTTTTTGATGCTCGTTTTCTCGTTACGATCAATATTTCCATTGTTTCGATGCATATTTCCTTCGTTTTGATTCTTATTTTCTCGTTACAATCAATATTACCTTCATTTCAATGCATATTTCCTTCATTTTGATGCTCCTTTTCTCGTTACGATCAACATTTCCTTCTTTTCGATGCATATTTCCTTCATTTTGATACTCATTTTCTTGTTACGATCAATATTTCCTTCATTTTGATGCATATTTCCTTTATTTTGATGCACTTTTTCTAGTTACGATCAGCATTTCCTTTGTTTCGATGCATATTTACTTCATTTTGATGCTCCTTTTCTTGTTACGATCAACATTTCATTCGTTTCAATGTAGAATTCCTTCTTTTTTAGGCTCGTTTCCCTGTTATTATCAATGTTTCCCTTGTTTCGATGCATATTTCATTCATTTTGATGCTTCTTTTCTCATTACGATCAATATTTCCTTCGTTTTGATGAATATTTCCTTCATTTTAATGTTTATTTTCTCATAACGATGAACATTTCCTTCGTTTCGATGAATATTTCCTTCATTTTGATGCTCTTTTCTCATTACGATCAGCATTTCCATCGTTTCGATTAATATTTCTTCATTTCGATGCTCCTTTTCTTTTTACGATCAATATTTCCTTCGTTTCGAAGAATATTTCCTTCATTTTAATGCTCATTTTCTCGTTACAATCAACATTTCGTTCGTTTCGATGCATATTTCCTTCATTTTGATGCTCCTTTTCTTGTTACGATCAACATTTCATTCGTTTTGATGCAGATTTCCTTCGTTTTGATTCTCATTTTCTCGTTACGATCAATATTACCTTTATTTCGATGCATATTTTCTTCATTTTGATGCTCCTTTTCTCGTTACGATAAATATTTCATTCGTTTCGATGCAGATTTCCATCATTTTGATGCTCCTTTTCTAAGTACGTTTAATATTTCCTTCGTTTTGATGAATATTTTCTTCATTTTAATGCTCATTTTCTTGTTACGGTCAACATTTTCTTCGTTTCAATGTATATTTCTTTTATTTTGATGCACTTTTTCTCGTTACGATCAGCATTTACTTCATTTCGATGCATATTTACTTCATTTTGATGCCCATTTTCTCATTACGATCAACATTTCCTTCGTTTCGATGAATATTTCCTTCATTTTAATGCTCATTTTCTCGTTAAGATCAACATTTCCTTCGTTTCGATGCATATTTCCTTCATTTTGATGCTCCTTTTCTTGTTACGATCAACATTTCATTCATTTTGATGCAGATTTCCTTTTTTTTTATGCTCGTTTTCTCGTTATGATCAATGTTTCCTTTGTTTCGATGCATATTTCCTTCTTTTTAATGCTCGTTTTCTCATTATGATCAATGTTTCCTTTGTTACGATGCGTATTTCCTTCATTTTGATGTTCCTTTTCTCTATACAATCAACATTTCCTTCGTTTTGATGAATATTTCCTTCATTTTAATGCTCATTTTCTCATTACGATCAACATTTCCTTTGTTTCGATGCATATTTTCTTCATTTTAATGCTTATTTTCTCGTTACGATCTAAATTTCATTCCTTTCGATGCAGATTTCCTTCTTTTTGATTCTCGTTTTCTCATTATTATCAATTTTTCCTTTGTTTCGATGCATATTTCCTTCATTTTGAAGCTCCTTTCTCATTACGATCAGCATTTCCATCGTTTCGATTAATATTTCCTTCATTCGATGCTCATTTGCTCGTTACGATAAACATTTTCTTCGTTTCGATGTATATTTCTTTCATTTTGATGCATTTTTTCTCGTTACGATCAGCATTTACTTCATTTCGATGCATATTTCCTTCATTTTGATGCTCCTTTTTCTTGTTACGATCAACATTTCATTCGTTTTGATGCAGATTCGCTTCATTTTAATTCTCATTTTCTCGTTACGATCAATATTACCTTCGTTTCGATGCATATTTCATTCGTTTTGATGCAGATTTCCATTATTTTGATGCTCCTTTTCTCAGTACGATCAATATTTCCTTCGTTTCGATGATTATTTCTTTCATTTTAATGCTCATTTTCTCGTTACGATCAATATTTTCTTAGTTTCGATGTATATTTCCTTCACTTTGATGCACTTTTTCTTGTTACAATCAACATTTACTTCGTTTCGATGCATATTTACTTCATTTTGATGCTTATTTTCTTGTTACAATAAACATTTCATTCGTTTCGATGCAGATTTCCTTCTTTTTGATGCTCATTTTCTCGTTACGATCAATATTTTCTTAGTTTCGATGTATATTTCCTTCATTTTGATGCACTTTTTCTTGTTACGATCAGTATTTACTTTGTTTCGATGCATATTTACTTCATTTTGATGCTTCTTTTCTTGTTACGATCAACATTTCATTCGTTTCGATGCAGATTTCCTTCTTTTTGATGCTCGTTTTATCGTTATGATCAATATTTCCTCTGTTTCGATGCATATTTCCTTCATTTTGATGCTACTTTTCTTATTACGATCAACATTTCCATCGTTTTGATGAATATTTCCTTCATTTTAATGCTCATTTTCTCGTCACGATCAATATTTCCATCGTTTCGATGCATATTTCCTTCATTTTGATGCTTCTTTTCTTGTTACGATCAACATTTCATTCATTTCGATGCAGATTTCCTTCTTTTTGATGCTCGTTTTCTCGTTATGATCAATGTTTCCTTTTTTTCGATGCATATTTCCTTCTTTTTGATGCTCATTTTCTCGTTATGATCAATGTTTCCTTTGTTATGATGTATATTTCCTTCATTTCGAAGCTCCCTTTCTCGTTACGATCAACATTTCCTTCGTTTTAATGAATATTTCCTTTATTTTAATGCTCATTTTCTCGTTACGGTCAACATTTCTTTCGTTTCGATGTATATTTCCTTCATTTTGATGCTCCTTTTCTTGTTACGATCATCATTTCAATCATTTCGATGCAAATTTCCTTCGTTTTGATTCTCATTTTCTCGTTACGATCAATATTACCTTCGTTTCGATGCATATTTCCTTCATTTTGATGCTCCTTTTCTCGTTACGATCAATATTTCATTCGTTTCGATGCAGATTTCCATCTTTTTGATGCTCCTTTTCTCAGTACGATCAATATTTCCTTCGTTTCGATGAATATTTCCTTCATTTTAATGCTCATTTTTCGTTACGATCAACAATTTCTTCATTTCGATGTATATTCCCTTCATTTTGATGCACTTTTTCTCGTTACGATCAGCATTTTTTTTGTGTCGATGCATATTTACTTCATTTTGATGCTCTTTTTCTTGTTACGATCTATATTCATTCGTTTTGATGCAGATTACTTTTTTTTATACTCGTTCTCTCGTTATGATAAATATTTCTATTGTTTGTATGCATATTTCCATTATTTTGATGCTCCTTTTCTCATTACGATCAGCATTTCCTTCGTTTCGATGAATATTTCCTTTATTTTAATGCTCATTTTCTCGTTACGATCAACATTTCCTTCGTTTCAACGCATATTTTCTTCATTTTGATGCTTATTTTCTCGTTACGATCAATCTTTCCTTCGTTTCGATGCATATTTAATTCATTTTGATGCTCCTTTTCTTCTTACGATCAATATTTATATTGTTTCGATGCAGATTTCCTTTTTTTTATGTTCGTTTTCTCATTACGATCAATATTTCCTTTGTTTCGATGCATATTTCCTTCGTTTTGATTCTTATTTTCTCGTTACAATCAATATTACCTTTATTTCAATGCATATTTCCTTCATTTTGATGCTCCTTTTCTCGTTACGATAAACATTTCCTTCGTTTCGATGCATATTTCCTTCATTTTGATGCTCATTTTCTCGTTACGATCAATATTTCCTTTTGTTTCGATGCATATTTCCTTCATTTTGATGCACTTTTTCTAGTTACGATCAGCATTTCATTCGTTTCGATGCAGATTTCCATAATTTTGATGCTCCTTTTCTAAGTACGTTTAATATTTCCTTCATTTTGATGAATATTTTCTTCATTTTAATGCTCATTTTCTTGTTGCGATCAACATTTTCTTCGTTTTAATGTATATTTCTTTTATTTTGATGCACTTTTTCTCGTTACGATCAGCATTTACTTCATTTCGATGCATATTTACTTCATTTTGATGCCATTTTCTCATTACGATCAATATTTCCTTCGTTTCGATGAATATTTCCTTCATTTTAATGCTCATTTTCTAGTTAAGATCAACATTTCCTTCGTTTCCATGCATATTTCTTTCATTTTGATGCTCCTTTTCTTGTTACGATCAACATTTCATTCATTTCGATGCAGATTTCCTTCTTTTTGATGCTCGTTTTCTCGTATTGATCAATGTTTCCTTTGTTTTGATGCATATTTCCTTCTTTTTGATGCTCGTTTTCTCATTATGATCAATGTTTCTTTTGTTACGATGCATATTTCCTTCATTTTTATGTTCCTTTTCTTTATGGAATCAACATTTCCTTCGTTTTGATGAATATTTCCTTCATTTTAATACTCATTTTCTCATTACGATCAACATTTCCTTTGTTTCGATGCAGATTTCCTTCATTTTAATGCTTATTTTCTCGTTACGATCTAAATTTCATTCCTTTCGATGTAGATTTCCTTCTTTTTGATTCTTGTTTTCTTATTATTATCAATGTTTCCTTTGTTTCGATGCATGTTTCCTTCATTTTGAAGCTCCTTTCTCATTATGATCAGCATTTCCAACGTTTCGATTAATATTTCCTTCATTTTAATGCTCATTTTCTCGTTACGATCAATATTTTCTTAGTTTCGATGTATATTTCCTTCACTTTGATGCACTTTTTCTTGTTACAATCAGCATTTACTTCGTTTCGATGCATATTTACTTCATTTTGATGCTTCTTTTCTTGTTACGATCAACATTTCATTCGTTTTGATGCAGATTCGCTTCGTTTTAATTCTCATTTTCTCGTTACGATCAATATTACCTTCGTTTCGATGCATATTTCCTTCATTTTGATGCACTTTTTCTTGTTACGATCAGTATTTACTTTGTTTCGATGCATATTTACTTCATTGTGATGCTTCTTTTCTTGTTACGATCAACATTTCATTCGTTTCGATGCAGATTTCCTTCTTTTTGATGCTCGTTTTATCGTTATGATCAATATTTCCTTTGTTTCGATGCATATTTCCTTCATTTTGATGCTACTTTTCTTATTACGATCAACATTTCCATCGTTTTGATGAATATTTCCTTCATTTTAATGCTCATTTTCTCGTAACGATCAATATTTCCATCGTTTCGATGCATATTTCCTTCATTTTGATGCTTCTTTTCTTGTTACGATCAACATTTCATTCATTTCGATGCAGATTTCCTTCTTTTTGATGCTCGTTTTCTCGTTATGATCAATGTTTCCTTTTTTTCGATGCATATTTCCTTCTTTTTGATGCTCATTTTCTCGTTATGATCAATGTTTCCTTTGTTATGATGTATATTTCCTTCATTTCGATGCTCCTTTTCTCGTTACGATCAACATTTCCTTCGTTTCAATGAATATTTCCTTTATTTTAATGCTCATTTTCTCGTTACGGTCAACATTTCTTTCGTTTCGATGTATATTTCCTTCATTTTGATGCTCCTTTTCTTGTTACGATCATCATTTCAATCATTTCGATGCAAATTTCCTTCGTTTTGATTCTCATTTTCTCGTTACGATCAATATTACCTTCGTTTAGATGCATATTTCCTTCATTTTGATGCTCCTTTTCTCGTTACGATCAATATTTCATTCGTTTCGATGCAGATTTCCATCTTTTTTATGCTCCTTTTCTCAGTACGATCAATATTTCCTTCGTTTCGATGAATATTTCCTTCATTTTAATGCTCATTTTTCGTTACGATCAACAATTTCTTCATTTCAATGTATATTCCCTTCATTTTGATGCACTTTTTCTCGTTACGATCAGCATTTTTTTTGTGTCGATGCATATTTACTTCATTTTGATGCTCCTTTTCTTGTTACGATCAACATTCATTCGTTTCGATGCAGATTACCTTTTTTTATCCTCGTTCTCTCGTTATGATAAATATTTCTAATGTTTGTATGCATATTTCCATTATTTTGATGCTCCTTTTCTCATTACGATCAGCATTTCCTTCGTTTCGATGAATATTTCCTTTATTTTAATGCTCCTTTTCTCGTTACGATCAATATTTCCTTCGTTTCAACGCATATTTTCTTCATTTTGATGCTTATTTTCTCGTTACGATCAATCTTTCCTTCGTTTCGATGCATATTTAATTCATTTTGATGCTCCTTTTCTTCTTACGATCAATATTTATATTGTTTCGATGCAGATTTCCTTTTCTTTTATGCTCGTTTTCTCATTACGATCAATATTTTCTTTGTTTCGATGCATATTTCCTTCGTTTTGATTCTTATTTTCTCGTTACAATCAATATTACCTTCATTTCAATGCATATTTCCTTCATTTTGATGCTCATTTTCTCGTTACGATAAACATTTCCTTCGTTTCGATGCATATTTCCTTCATTTTGATGCTCATTTTCTCGTTACGATTAATCTTTCCTTCATTTCGATACATATTTAATTCATTTTGATTCTCCTTTTCTTCTTACGATCAATATTTATAATGTTTCGATGCCGATTTCTATCTTTTTATGCTCGTTTTCTCGTTACGATCAATATTTCCTTTGTTTCGATGCATATTTCCTTCGTTTTGATTCTTATTTTCTCGTTACAATCAATATTACCTTCATTTCAATGCATATTTCCTTCATTTTGATGCTCATTTTCTCGTTACGATCAACATTTCCTTCTTTTCGATGCATATTTCCTTCACTTTGATGCCCATTTTCTCGTTACGATCAATATTTCCTTTTGTTTCGATGCATATTTCCTTCATTTTGATGCACTTTTTCTAGTTACGATCAGCATTTCATTCGTTTCGATGCAGATTTCCATCATTTTGATGCACCTTTTCTAAGTACGTTTAATATTTCCTTCGTTTTGATGAATATTTTCTTCATTTTAATGCTCATTTTCTTATTGCGATCAACATTTTCTTCGTTTTAATGTATATTTCTTTTATTTTGATGCACTTTTTCTCGTTACGATCAGCATTTACTTCATTTCGATGCATATTTACTTCATTTTGATGCCATTTTCTCATTACGATCAATATTTCCTTCGTTTCGATGAATATTTCCTTCATTTTAATGCTCATTTTCTCGTTAAGATCAACATTTCCTTCGTTTCCATGCATATTTCTTTCATTTTGATGCTCCTTTTCTTGTTACGATCAACATTTCATTCATTTCGATGCAGATTTCCTTCTTTTTGATGCTCGTTTTCTCGTATTGATCAATGTTTCCTTTGTTTTGATGCATATTTCCTTCTTTTTGATGCTCGTTTTCTCATTATGATCAATGTTTCTTTTGTTACGATGCATATTTCCTTCATTTTTATGTTCCTTTTCTTTATGGAATCAACATTTCCTTCGTTTTGATGAATATTTCCTTCATTTTAATACTCATTTTCTCATTACGATCAACATTTCCTTTGTTTCGATGCAGATTTCCTTCATTATAATGCTTATTTTCTCGTTACGATCTAAATTTCATTCCTTTCGATGTAGATTTCCTTCTTTTTGATTCTTGTTTTCTCATTATTATCAATGTTTCCTTTGTTTCGATGCATGTTTCCTTCATTTTGAAGCTCCTTTCTCATTATGATCAGCATTTCCATCGTTTCGATTAATATTTCTTTCATTTCGATGCTCATTTGCTCGTTACGATCAATATTTTCTTCGTTTCGATGTATATTTCTTTCATTTTGATGCACTTTTTCTCGTTACTATCAGCATTTACTTCATTTCGATGCATATTTCCTTCATTTTGATGCTCATTTTCTTGTTACAATCAACATTTTATTCGTTTTGATGCAGATTCGCTTCGTTTTAATTCTCATTTTCTCGTTACGATCAATATTACCTTCGTTTCGATGCATATTTCCTTCATTTTGATGCACTTTTTCTTGTTACGATCAGTATTTACTTTGTTTCGATGCATATTTACTTCATTTTGATGCTTCTTTTCTTGTTACGATCAACATTTCAATCGTTTCGATGCAGATTTCCTTCTTTTTGATGCTCGTTTTATCGTTATGATCAATATTTCCTTTGTTTCGATGCATATTTCCTTCATTTTGATGCTACTTTTCTTATTACGATCAACATTTCCATCGTTTTGATGAATATTTCTTTCATTTTAATGCTCATTTTCTCGTAACGATCAATATTTCCATCGTTTCGATGCATATTTCCTTCATTTTGATGCTTCTTTTCTTGTTACGATTAACATTTCATTCATTTCGATGCAGATTTCCTTCTTTTTGATGCTCGTTTTCTCGTTATGATCAATGTTTCCTTTTTTTCGATGCATATTTCCTTCTTTTTGGTGCTCATTTTCTCGTTATGATCAATGTTTCCTTTGTTATGATGTATATTTCCTTCATTTCGATGCTCCTTTTCTCGTTACGATCAACATTTCCTTCGTTTCAATGAATATTTCCTTCATTTTAATGCTCATTTTCTCGTTACGGTCAACATTTCTTTCGTTTCGATGTATATTTCCTTCATTTTGATGCTCCTTTTCTTGTTACGATCATCATTTCAATCATTTCGATGCAAATTTCCTTCGTTTTGATTCTCATTTTCTCGTTACGATCAATATTACCTTCGTTTCGATGCATATTTCCTTCATTTTGATGCTCCTTTTCTCGTTACGATCAATATTTCATTCGTTTCGATGCAGATTTCCATCTTTTTTATGCTCCTTTTCTCAGTACGATCAATATTTCCTTCGTTTCGATGAATATTTCCTTCATTTTAATGCTCATTTTTCGTTACGATCAACAATTTCTTCATTTCGATGTATATTCCCTTCATTTTGATGCACTTTTTCTCGTTACGATCATCATTTTTTTTGTGTCGATGCACATTTACTTCATTTTGATGCTCCTTTTCTTGTTACGATCAACATTCATTCGTTTCGATGCAGATTACCTTTTTTTATCCTCGTTCTCTCGTTATGATAAATATTTCTATTGTTTGTATGCATATTTCTGTTATTTTGATGCTCCTTTTCTCATTACGATCAGCATTTCCTTCGTTTCGATGAATATTTCCTTTATTTTAATTCTCCTTTTCTCGTTACGATCAACATTTCCTTTGTTTCAACGCATATTTTCTTCATTTTGATGCTTATTTTCTCGTTACGATCAATCTTTCCTTCGTTTCGATGCATATTTAATTCATTTTGATGCTCCTTTTCTTCTTACGATCAATATTTATATTGTTTCGATGCAGATTTCCTTTTTTTTTATGCTCGTTTTCTCATTACGATCAATATTTCCTTTGTTTCGATGCATATTTCCTTCGTTTTGATTCTTATTTTCTCGTTACAATCAATATTACCTTCATTTCAATGCATATTTCGTTCATTTTGATGCTCCTTTTCTCATTACGATAAACATTTCCTTCGTTTCGATGCATATTTCTTTCATTTTGATGCTCATTTTCTCGTTACGATTAATCTTTCCTTCATTTCGATGCATATTTAATTTATTTTGATTCTCCTTTTCTTCTTACGATCAATATTTATAATGTTTCGATGCCGATTTCCATCTTTTTGATGCTCGTTTTCTCGTTACGATCAATATTTCCTTTGTTTCGATGCATATTTCCTTCGTTTTGATTCTTATTTTTTCGTTACAATCAATATTACCTTCATTTCAATGCATATTTCCTTCATTTTGATGCTCCTTTTCTCGTTACGATCAACATTTCCTTCTTTTCGTTGCATATTTCCTTCACTTTGATACCCATTTTCTCGTTACGATCAATATTTCCTTTTGTTTCGATGCATATTTCCTTCATTTTGATGCACTTTTTCTAGTTACGATCAGCATTTCATTCGTTTCGATGCAGATTTCCATCATTTTGATGCTCCTTTTCTAAGTACGTTTAATATTTCCTTCGTTTTGATGAATATTTTCTTCATTTTAATGCTCATTTTCTTGTTGCGATCAACATTTTCTTCGTTTTAATGTATATTTCTTTTATTTTGATGCACTTTTTCTCGTTACGATCAGCATTTACTTCCTTTCGATGCATATTTACTTCATTTTGATGCCATTTTCTCATTACGATCAATATTTCCTTCGTTTCGATGAATATTTCCTTCATTTTAATGCTCATTTTCTCGTTAAGATCAACATTTCCTTCGTTTCCATGCATATTTCTTTCATTTTGATGCTCCTTTTCTTATTACGATCAACATTTCATTCATTTCGATGCAGATTTCCTTCTTTTTGATGCTCGTTTTCTCGTATTGATCAATGTTTCCTTTGTTTTGATGCATATTTCCTTCTTTTTGATGCTCGTTTTCTCATTATGATCAATGTTTCTTTTGTTACGATGCATATTTCCTTCATTTTTATGTTCCTTTTCTTTATGCAATCAACATTTCCTTCGTTTTGATTAATATTTCCTTCATTTTAATACTCATTTTCTCATTACGATCAACATTTCCTTTGTTTCGATGCAGATTTCCTTCATTTTAATGCTTATTTTCTCGTTACGATCTAAATTTCATTCCTTTCGATGTAGATTTCCTTCTTTTTGATTCTTGTTTTCTCATTATTATCAATGTTTCCTTTGTTTCGATGCATGTTTACTTCATTTTGAAGCTCCTTTCTCATTATGATCAGCATTTCCATCGTTTCGATTAATATTTCCTTCATTTCGATGCTCATTTGCTCGTTACGATCAATATTTTCTTCATTTCGATGTATATTTCTTTCATTTTGATGCACTTTTTCTCGTTACTATCAGCATTTACTTCATTTCGATGCATATTTCCTTCATTTTGATGCTCCTTTTCTTGTTACGATCAACATTTCATTCGTTTTGATGCAGATTCGCTTCGTTTTAATTCTCATTTTCTCGTTACGATCAATATTACCTTCGTTTCGATGCATATTTCCTTCATTTTGATGCACCTTTTCTCGTTACGATCAACATTTCATTCGTTTCGATACAGATTTCCATCATTTTGATGCTCCTTTTCTCAGTACGATCAATATTTCCTTCGTTTCGATGATTATTTCCTTCATTTTAATGCTCATATTTCATTACGATCAATAATTTCATCGTTTCGATGTATATTCCTTTCATTTTGATGCACTTTTTCTCGTTACGATCAGCATTTACTTTGTTTCGATATATATTTACTTCATTTTGATGCTCCTTTTCTTGTTACGATCAACATTTCATTCGTTTCGATGCAGATTATCTTTTTTTATCCTAGTTCTCTTGTTATGATCAATATTTCTATTGTATTGGTGCATATTTCCTTCATTTTGATGCTCCTTTTCTCATTACGATCAGCATTTCCTTCGTTTTGATGAATATTTCCTTTATTTTAATGCTCCATTTCTCGTTACGATATACATTTCCTTCATTTCGATGAATATTTCCTTCATTTTGTTGCTTCTTTTCTCGTTACGATCAACATTTCCTTCGTTTCGACGCATATTTCCTTCATTTATATGCTTATTTTCTCGTTACGATCAATCTTTCCTTCGTTTCGATGCATATTTAATTCATTTTGATGCTTCTTTTCTTCTTACGATCAATATTTATATTGTTTCGATGCAGATTTCCTTCTTTTTGATGCTCGTTTTCTCGTTACGATCAATATTTCCTTTATTTCGATGCATATTTCCTTCGTTTTGATTCTTATTTTCTCGTTACAATCAATATTACCTTCATTTCAATGCATATTTCCTTCATTTTGATGCTCCTTTTCTCGTTATGATCAATATTTCCTTTGTTTCTATGCATATTTCCTTCATTTTGATGCTCATTTTCTCGTTACGATCAATATTTCCTTCGTTTCGATGCATATTTCCTTCATTTTGATGCACTTTTTCTAGTTACGAACAGCATTTCCTTTGTTTCGATGCATATTTACTTCATTTTGATGCTCCTTTTCTTGTTACGATTAACATTTCATTCGTTTCAATGCAGATTTCCTTCTTTTTGAGGCTCATTTTCTAGTTATTATCAATGTTTTCTTTGTTTCGATGCATATTTCATTCATTTTGATGCTCCTTTTCTCATTACGATCAATATTTCCTTCGTTTCGATGAATATTTCCTTTATTTTAATGCTTATTTTCTCGTAACGATGAACATTTCCTTTGTTTCGATGAATATTTCCTTCATTTTGATGCTCCTTTCTCATTACGATCAGCATTTCCATAGTTTCGATTAATATTTCCTTCGTTTTGATGCTCATTTTCTCGTTACGATCAACATTTCCTTCGTTTCGAAGAATATTTCACTCATTTTAATGCTCATTTTCTCGTTACGATCAATATTTCTTCGTTTCGATGCATATTTCCTTCATTTTGATGCTCCTTTTCTTGTTACGATCAACATTTCATTCGTTTTGATGCAGATTTCCTTTGTTTTGATTCTCATTTTCTCGTTACGATCAATATTACCTTTATTTCGATGCATATTTTCTTCATTTTGATGCTCCTTTTCTCGTTACGATCAACATTTCATTCGTTTCGATGCAGTTTTCCATCATTTTGATGCACATTTTCTAAGTAGGATCAATATTTCCTTCGTTTTGATGCGTATTTCCTTCATTTTGATGCTCCTTTTGTTGTTACGATCAGCATTTCCTTTGTTTCGATGTATATTTCCTTCATTTTGATGCTCTTTTCTTGTTACGATCAATATTTACTTCATTTCGATGCATATTTACTTCATTTTGATGCCCATTTTCTCATTACGATCAATATTTCCTTCGTTTCGATGAGTATTTCCTTAATTTTAATGCTTATTTTCTCGTTAAGATCAACATTTCCTTCGTTTTGATGCATAATTCTTTCATTTTGATGCTACTTTTCTTGGTACGATCAACATTTTATTCGTTTCGATGCAGATTTTCTTCTTTTTGATTCTCGTTTTCTCATTATTATCAATGTTTCCTTTGTTTCGATGCATATTTCCTTCTTTTTGATGCTTGTTTTCTCATTATGATCATGTTTCCTTTGTTTCGATGCATATTTCCTTCATTTTGATACTCCTTTTCTCATTACGATCAATATTTCCTTCGTTTTATGAATATTTCCTTCATTTTAATTCTCATTTTCTCGTTACGATCAACATTTCCTTCGTTTCAATGAATATTTCCTTCATTTTGATGCTCTTTTCTCATTACGATCAGCATTTCCATCATTTTAATTAATATTTCCTTCATTTCGATGCTCATTTTCTCGTTACGATCATCATTTCCTTCGTTACGAAGAATATTTCCTTTATTTTAATGCTCATTTTCTCGTTACGATCAACATTTCCTTCGTTTCGATGTATTTCTTTCAATTTGATGCTCCTTTTGTTGTTACGATCAACATTTCATTCGTTTCGATGCATATTTCCTTCATTTTGATTCTCATTTTCTCGATACGATCGATATTACCTTCGTTTCGATGCATATTTCCTTCATTTCGATGCTCCTTTTCTCGTTACGATAATCATTTCTTTCGTTTCGAAGAATATTCCCTATATTTTAATGCTTATTTTCTCGTTACGATCAACATTTCCTTCGTTTTGATGTATTTCTTTCATTTTGATGCTCCTTTTGTTGTTACGATCAACATTTCATTCGTTTCGATGCATATTTCCTTCGTTTTGATTCTCATTTTGTCGATACGATCAATATTACCTTTGTTTCGATGCACATTTCCTTCATTTTGATGCTCATTTTCTCGTTACGATCAATATTTCATTCGTTTCAATATATATTTCCATCATTTTGATGCTCCTTTTCTCACTACGATCAATATTTCCTTCATTTCGATGAATATTTCCTTCATTTTAATGCTCATTTTTCATTAGATCAGCAATTTCTTCATTTCGATGTATATTGCCTTCATTTTGATTCACTTTTTCTCGTTACGATCATCATTTCCTTCATTTCGATGCATATTTCCTTCATTTTGATGCTCCCTTTTTCCTTACGATCAATATTTCCTTCATTTCGATGCATATTTACTTCATTTTGATGCTCATTTTCTTGTTACGATCAACATTTCATTCGTTTCGATGCAGATTTTCTTCTTTTTGATGCTCGTTTTATCGTTATGATCAATATTTCCTTTGTTTCGATGCATATTTCCTTCATTTTGATACACGTTTTCTCGTTACGATCATCATTTCCTTCGTTTCAATGCATATTTCCTTCATTTTGATGCTCCCTTTTTCCTTACGATCAATATTTCCTTCGTTTCGATGAATATTTCCTTCATTTTTATGCTCATTTTTTTGTTACAATCAACATTTCATTCATTTCGATGCAGACTTCCTTATTTTTTATGCCCATTTTCTCATTACGATCAATATTTCATTGGTTTCGATGCATATTTCCTTTGTTTTGATTCTCATTTTCCCATTATGATCAATATTATCTTTGTTTCGATGCATATTTCCTTCATTTAGATGCTCCTTTACTCGTTACGATCAACATTATATTCGTTTCGATGCAGATTTCCGTCATTTAGATGCTTCTTTTCTTAGTACGATCAATATTTTCTTCGTTTCGATGATTATTTCCTTCATTTTAATGCTCATTTTCTCGTTATGATCAACATTTTCTTAGTTTTGATGTATATTTCCTTAACTTTGATGCACTTTTTCTTGTTACGATCAGTATTTACTTCGTTTCGATGCATATTTACTTCATTTTGATGCTTCTTTTCTTGTTACGATCAACATTTCATTCGTTTCGATGCAGATTTCCTTCTTTTTGATGCTCGTTTTATCGTTATGATCAGTATTTCCTTTGTTTCGATGCATATTTCCTTCATTTTGATGCTTCTTTTCTTATTACGATCAATATTTCCATCGTTTTGATGAATATTTTCTTCATTTTAATGCTCATTTTCTCGTAACGATCAATATTTCCTTCGTTTCGATGCATATTTTCTTTTATTTTGATGCTTCTTTGCTTGTTATGATCAACATTTCATTCGTTTCGATGCAGATTTCCTTCTTTTTGATGCTCGTTTTCTCGTTATGATCAATGTTTCCTTATTTTCGATGCATATTTCCTTTTTTTTATGCTCGTTTTCTCGTTATGATCAATGTTTCCTTTGTTTATGATGCATATTTCCTTCATTTTGATGCTCATTTTCTCATTACGATCAACATTTTCTTTGTTTTGATGCATAATTCCTTCATTTTGATGCTACTTTTCTTGATACGATCAACATTTCATTCTTTTCGATGCAGATTTTCTTCTTTTTGATTCTCGTTTTCTTGTTATTATCAATGTTTTCTTTGTTTCGATGCATATTTCCTTCTTTTTGATGCTCGTTTTCTCATTATGATCATGCTTCCTTTGTTTCGATGCATATTTCCTTCATTTTGATACTCCTTTTCTCATTACGATCAACATTTCCTTCGTTTTATGAATATTTCCTTCATTTTAATTCTCATTTTCTCGTTATGATCAATATTTCCTTCGTTTAAATGAATATTTCCTTCATTTTGACGCTCCTTTCTCATTACGATCAGCATTTCCATCGTTTTGATTAATATTTCTTTCATTTTGATGCTCCTTTTTCTCGTTACGATCATCATTTCCTTCGTTACGAAGAATATTTCCTTTATTTTAATGCTCATTTTCTCGTTACGATAAACATTTCCTTCGTTTCGATGTATTTCTTTCATTTTGATTCTCATTTTCTCGATACGATTAATATTACCTTCGTTTCGATGCATATTTCCTTCATTTTGATGCTCTTTTTCTCGTTACGATCAATATTTCATTCGTTTCGATATATATTTCCATCATTTTGATGATCCTTTTCTCAGTACGATCAATATTTCCTTCATTTCGATGAATATTTCCTTCATTTTAATGCTTATTTTTCATTACGATCAACAATTTCCTTGTTTCGATGCATATTTCCTTTATTTTGATGCACTTTTTCTCGTTACGATCATCATTAACTTCGTTTCGATGCATATATACTTCATTTTGATGCTCAATTTCTTGTTACGATCAACATTTCATTCGTTTCGATGCAGATTACCTTTTTTTATCCTCATTCTCTCATTATGATCAATATTTCTATTATTTCGATGCATATTTCCTTCATTTTGATGCTCCTTTTCTTATTACGATCAGCATTTCCTTCATTTCGATGAATATTTCCTTTATTTTAATGCTCCTTTTCTCGTTACGATTAACATTTCCTTCATTTCGATGCATATTTTCTTCATTTTGATGCTCCTTTTCTCGTTACGATCAACATTTCCTTCGTTTCGATGCATATTTCCTTCATTTTGATGCTCATTTTCTCATTACGATCAATCTTTCCTTCGTTTCGATGCATATTTAATTCATTTTGATGCTCCTTTTCTTCTTATGATCAATATTTCTATTGTTTCGATGCAGATTTCCTTCTTTTTTATGCTCGTTTTCTCGTTACGATCAACATTTCCTTTGTTTCGATGCATATTTCCTTCGTTTTGATTCTTATTTTCTCGTTACAATCAATATTACCTTTATTTCAATGCATATTTCCTTCATTTTGATGCTCTTTTTCTCGTTACGATCAATATTTCCTTCGTTTCGATGCATATTTCCTTCATTTTGATGCTCATTTTCTCGTTACGATCAATATTTCCTTCGTTTCGATGCATATTTTCTTCATTTTGATGCACTTTTTCTAGTTACGATCAGCATTTCCTTTGTTTCGATGCATATTTACTTCATTTTGATGTTCCTTTTCTTGTTACGATCAACATTTCATTCGTTTCAACGTAGATTTCCTTCTTTTTGAGGCTCGTTTTCTCATTAATATCAATGTTTCCCTTGTTTCGATGCATATTTCATTCATTTTGATGCTCCTTTTCTCATTACGATCAATATTTCCTTCGTTTCGATGAATATTTCCTTCATTTTAATGCTTATTTTCTCATAACGATGAACATTTCCTTCGTTTCGATGAATATTTCCTTCATTTTGATGCTCATTTCTCATTACGATCAGCATTTCCATAGTTTCGATTAATATTTCCTTCGTTTTGATGCTCATTTTCTCGTTACGATCAACATTTCCTTCGTTTCGAAGAATATTTCACTCATTTTAATGCTCATTTTCTCGTTACGATCAATATTTCTTCGTTTCGATGCATATTTCCTTCATTTTGATGCTCCTTTTCTTGTTACGATCAACATTTCATTCGTTTTGATGCAGATTTCCTTCGTTTTGATTCTCATTTTCTCGTTACGATCAATATTACCTTTATTTCGATGCATATTTTCTTCATTTTGATGCTCCTTTTCTCGTTACGATCAACATTTCATTCGTTTCGATGCAGTTTTCCATCATTTTGATGCACATTTTCTAAGTAGGATCAATATTTCCTTCGTTTTGATGCGTATTTCCTTCATTTTGATGCTCCTTTTGTTGTTACGATCAGCATTTCCTTTGTTTCGATGTATATTTCCTTCATTTTGATGCTCTTTTCTTGTTACGATCAATATTTACTTCATTTCGATGCATATTTACTTCATTTTGATGCCCATTTTCTCATTACGATCAATATTTCCTTCGTTTCGATGAGTATTTCCTTAATTTTAATGCTTATTTTCTCGTTAAGATCAACATTTCCTTCGTTTTGATGCATAATTCTTTCATTTTGATGCTACTTTTCTTGGTACGATCAACATTTTATTCGTTTCGATGCAGATTTTCTTCTTTTTGATTCTCGTTTTCTCATTATTATCAATGTTTCCTTTGTTTCGATGCATATTTCCTTCTTTTTGATGCTTGTTTTCTCATTATGATCATGTTTCCTTTGTTTCGATGCATATTTCCTTCATTTTGATACTCCTTTTCTCATTACGATCAATATTTCCTTCGTTTTATGAATATTTCCTTCATTTTAATTCTCATTTTCTCGTTACGATCAACATTTCCTTCGTTTCAATGAATATTTCCTTCATTTTGATGCTCTTTTCTCATTACGATCAGCATTTCCATCATTTTAATTAATATTTCCTTCATTTCGATGCTCATTTTCTCGTTACGATCATCATTTCCTTCGTTACGAAGAATATTTCCTTTATTTTAATGCTCATTTTCTCGTTACGATCAACATTTCCTTCGTTTCGATGTATTTCTTTCAATTTGATGCTCCTTTTGTTGTTACGATCAACATTTCATTCGTTTCGATGCATATTTCCTTCATTTTGATTCTCATTTTCTCGATACGATCGATATTACCTTCGTTTCGATGCATATTTCCTTCATTTCGATGCTCCTTTTCTCGTTACGATAATCATTTCTTTCGTTTCGAAGAATATTCCCTATATTTTAATGCTTATTTTCTCGTTACGATCAACATTTCCTTCGTTTTGATGTATTTCTTTCATTTTGATGCTCCTTTTGTTGTTACGATCAACATTTCATTCGTTTCGATGCATATTTCCTTCGTTTTGATTCTCATTTTGTCGATACGATCAATATTACCTTTGTTTCGATGCACATTTCCTTCATTTTGATGCTCATTTTCTCGTTACGATCAATATTTCATTCGTTTCAATATATATTTCCATCATTTTGATGCTCCTTTTCTCACTACGATCAATATTTCCTTCATTTCGATGAATATTTCCTTCATTTTAATGCTCATTTTTCATTAGATCAGCAATTTCTTCATTTCGATGTATATTGCCTTCATTTTGATTCACTTTTTCTCGTTACGATCATCATTTCCTTCATTTCGATGCATATTTCCTTCATTTTGATGCTCCCTTTTTCCTTACGATCAATATTTCCTTCATTTCGATGCATATTTACTTCATTTTGATGCTCATTTTCTTGTTACGATCAACATTTCATTCGTTTCGATGCAGATTTTCTTCTTTTTGATGCTCGTTTTATCGTTATGATCAATATTTCCTTTGTTTCGATGCATATTTCCTTCATTTTGATACACGTTTTCTCGTTACGATCATCATTTCCTTCGTTTCAATGCATATTTCCTTCATTTTGATGCTCCCTTTTTCCTTACGATCAATATTTCCTTCGTTTCGATGAATATTTCCTTCATTTTTATGCTCATTTTTTTGTTACAATCAACATTTCATTCATTTCGATGCAGACTTCCTTATTTTTTATGCCCATTTTCTCATTACGATCAATATTTCATTGGTTTCGATGCATATTTCCTTTGTTTTGATTCTCATTTTCCCATTATGATCAATATTATCTTTGTTTCGATGCATATTTCCTTCATTTAGATGCTCCTTTACTCGTTACGATCAACATTATATTCGTTTCGATGCAGATTTCCGTCATTTAGATGCTTCTTTTCTTAGTACGATCAATATTTTCTTCGTTTCGATGATTATTTCCTTCATTTTAATGCTCATTTTCTCGTTATGATCAACATTTTCTTAGTTTTGATGTATATTTCCTTAACTTTGATGCACTTTTTCTTGTTACGATCAGTATTTACTTCGTTTCGATGCATATTTACTTCATTTTGATGCTTCTTTTCTTGTTACGATCAACATTTCATTCGTTTCGATGCAGATTTCCTTCTTTTTGATGCTCGTTTTATCGTTATGATCAGTATTTCCTTTGTTTCGATGCATATTTCCTTCATTTTGATGCTTCTTTTCTTATTACGATCAATATTTCCATCGTTTTGATGAATATTTTCTTCATTTTAATGCTCATTTTCTCGTAACGATCAATATTTCCTTCGTTTCGATGCATATTTTCTTTTATTTTGATGCTTCTTTGCTTGTTATGATCAACATTTCATTCGTTTCGATGCAGATTTCCTTCTTTTTGATGCTCGTTTTCTCGTTATGATCAATGTTTCCTTATTTTCGATGCATATTTCCTTTTTTTTATGCTCGTTTTCTCGTTATGATCAATGTTTCCTTTGTTTATGATGCATATTTCCTTCATTTTGATGCTCATTTTCTCATTACGATCAACATTTTCTTTGTTTTGATGCATAATTCCTTCATTTTGATGCTACTTTTCTTGATACGATCAACATTTCATTCTTTTCGATGCAGATTTTCTTCTTTTTGATTCTCGTTTTCTTGTTATTATCAATGTTTTCTTTGTTTCGATGCATATTTCCTTCTTTTTGATGCTCGTTTTCTCATTATGATCATGCTTCCTTTGTTTCGATGCATATTTCCTTCATTTTGATACTCCTTTTCTCATTACGATCAACATTTCCTTCGTTTTATGAATATTTCCTTCATTTTAATTCTCATTTTCTCGTTATGATCAATATTTCCTTCGTTTAAATGAATATTTCCTTCATTTTGACGCTCCTTTCTCATTACGATCAGCATTTCCATCGTTTTGATTAATATTTCTTTCATTTTGATGCTCCTTTTTCTCGTTACGATCATCATTTCCTTCGTTACGAAGAATATTTCCTTTATTTTAATGCTCATTTTCTCGTTACGATAAACATTTCCTTCGTTTCGATGTATTTCTTTCATTTTGATTCTCATTTTCTCGATACGATTAATATTACCTTCGTTTCGATGCATATTTCCTTCATTTTGATGCTCTTTTTCTCGTTACGATCAATATTTCATTCGTTTCGATATATATTTCCATCATTTTGATGATCCTTTTCTCAGTACGATCAATATTTCCTTCATTTCGATGAATATTTCCTTCATTTTAATGCTTATTTTTCATTACGATCAACAATTTCCTTGTTTCGATGCATATTTCCTTTATTTTGATGCACTTTTTCTCGTTACGATCATCATTAACTTCGTTTCGATGCATATATACTTCATTTTGATGCTCAATTTCTTGTTACGATCAACATTTCATTCGTTTCGATGCAGATTACCTTTTTTTATCCTCATTCTCTCATTATGATCAATATTTCTATTATTTCGATGCATATTTCCTTCATTTTGATGCTCCTTTTCTTATTACGATCAGCATTTCCTTCATTTCGATGAATATTTCCTTTATTTTAATGCTCCTTTTCTCGTTACGATTAACATTTCCTTCATTTCGATGCATATTTTCTTCATTTTGATGCTCCTTTTCTCGTTACGATCAACATTTCCTTCGTTTCGATGCATATTTCCTTCATTTTGATGCTCATTTTCTCATTACGATCAATCTTTCCTTCGTTTCGATGCATATTTAATTCATTTTGATGCTCCTTTTCTTCTTATGATCAATATTTCTATTGTTTCGATGCAGATTTCCTTCTTTTTTATGCTCGTTTTCTCGTTACGATCAACATTTCCTTTGTTTCGATGCATATTTCCTTCGTTTTGATTCTTATTTTCTCGTTACAATCAATATTACCTTTATTTCAATGCATATTTCCTTCATTTTGATGCTCTTTTTCTCGTTACGATCAATATTTCCTTCGTTTCGATGCATATTTCCTTCATTTTGATGCTCATTTTCTCGTTACGATCAATATTTCCTTCGTTTCGATGCATATTTTCTTCATTTTGATGTACTTTTTCTAGTTACGATCAGCATTTCCTTTGTTTCGATGCATATTTACTTCATTTTGATGTTCCTTTTCTTGTTACGATCAACATTTCATTCGTTTCAACGTAGATTTCCTTCTTTTTGAGGCTCGTTTTCTCGTTAATATCAATGTTTCCCTTGTTTCGATGCATATTTCATTCATTTTGATGCTCCTTTTCTCATTACGATCAATATTTCCTTCGTTTCGATGAATATTTCCTTCATTTTAATGCTTATTTTCTCATAACGATGAACATTTCCTTCGTTTCGATGAATATTTCCTTCATTTTGATGCTCATTTCTCATTACGATCAGCATTTCCATAGTTTCGATTAATATTTCCTTCGTTTTGATGCTCATTTTCTCGTTACGATCAACATTTCCTTCGTTTCGAAGAATATTTCACTCATTTTAATGCTCATTTTCTCGTTACGATCAATATTTCTTCGTTTCGATGCATATTTCCTTCATTTTGATGCTCCTTTTCTTGTTACGATCAACATTTCATTCGTTTTGATGCAGATTTCCTTCGTTTTGATTCTCATTTTCTCGTTACGATCAATATTACCTTTATTTCGATGCATATTTTCTTCATTTTGATGCTCCTTTTCTCGTTACGATCAACATTTCATTCGTTTCGATGCAGTTTTCCATCATTTTGATGCACATTTTCTAAGTAGGATCAATATTTCCTTCGTTTTGATGCGTATTTCCTTCATTTTGATGCTCCTTTTGTTGTTACGATCAGCATTTCCTTTGTTTCGATGTATATTTCCTTCATTTTGATGCTCTTTTCTTGTTACGATCAATATTTACTTCATTTCGATGCATATTTACTTCATTTTGATGCCCATTTTCTCATTACGATCAATATTTCCTTCGTTTCGATGAGTATTTCCTTAATTTTAATGCTTATTTTCTCGTTAAGATCAACATTTCCTTCGTTTTGATGCATAATTCTTTCATTTTGATGCTACTTTTCTTGGTACGATCAACATTTTATTCGTTTCGATGCAGATTTTCTTCTTTTTGATTCTCGTTTTCTCATTATTATCAATGTTTCCTTTGTTTCGATGCATATTTCCTTCTTTTTGATGCTTGTTTTCTCATTATGATCATGTTTCCTTTGTTTCGATGCATATTTCCTTCATTTTGATACTCCTTTTCTCATTACGATCAATATTTCCTTCGTTTTATGAATATTTCCTTCATTTTAATTCTCATTTTCTCGTTACGATCAACATTTCCTTCGTTTCAATGAATATTTCCTTCATTTTGATGCTCTTTTCTCATTACGATCAGCATTTCCATCATTTTAATTAATATTTCCTTCATTTCGATGCTCATTTTCTCGTTACGATCATCATTTCCTTCGTTACGAAGAATATTTCCTTTATTTTAATGCTCATTTTCTCGTTACGATCAACATTTCCTTCGTTTCGATGTATTTCTTTCAATTTGATGCTCCTTTTGTTGTTACGATCAACATTTCATTCGTTTCGATGCATATTTCCTTCATTTTGATTCTCATTTTCTCGATACGATCGATATTACCTTCGTTTCGATGCATATTTCCTTCATTTTGATGCTCCTTTACTCGTTATGATCAATATTTCATTCGTTTAGATATATATTTTCATCATTTTGATGCTCCTTTTATCAGTACGATCAATATTTCCTTCATTTCGATGAATATTTCCTTCATTTTAATGCTCATTTTTCATTACGATCAACAATTTCGTTGTTTCGATGTATATTTCCTTCATTTTGATGCACTTTTTCTCGTTATGATCATCATTAACTTCGTTTCGATGCATATTTACTTCATTTTGATGCTCATTTTCTTGTTACGATCAATATTTCATTCGTTTCTATGCAGATTACCTTTTTTTATCCTCATTCTCTCATTATGATCAATATTTCTATTGTTTCGATGCATATTTCCTTCATTTTAATGCTCCTTTTCTCATTACGATCAGCATTTCCTTCGTTTCGATGAATATTTCTTTTATTTTAATGCTCCTTTTCTCGTTACGATAAACATTTCCTTCATTTCGATGCATATTTCCTTCATTTTGATGCTCCTTTTCTCGTTACGATCAACATTTCCTTCGTTTCGACGCATATTTCCTTCATTTTGATGCTCATTTTCTCGTTACGATCAATCTTTCCTTCGTTTCGATGCATATTTAATTCATTTTGGTGCTCCTTTTCTTCTTACGATCAATATTTCTATTGGTTTGATGCAGATGTCCTTCTTTTTTATGCTCATTTTCTCGTTACGATCAATATTTCCTTTGTTTCGATGCATATTTCCTTCATTTTGATTCTTATTTTCTCGTTACAATCAATATTACCTTCATTTCAATGCATATTTCCTTCATTTTGATGCTCCTATTCTTGTTACGATCAACATTTCCTTCATTTCGATGCATATTTCCTTCATTTTGATGCTCATTTTCTCGTTACGATCAATATTTCCTTCGTTTCGATGCATATTTCCTTCATTTTGATGCACTTTTTCTAGTTACGATCAACATTTCCTTTGTTTCGATGCATATTTACTTCATTTTGATGCTCCTTTTCTTGTTACGATCAATATTTCATTCGTTTCAACGTAGATTTCCTTTTTTTAAGGCTTGTTTTCTCGTTATTATAAATGTTTCCCTTGTTTCGATGCATATTTCATTCATTTTGATACTCCTTTTCTCATTACGATCAATATTTCCTTCGTTTCGATGAATATTTCCTTCATTTTAATGCTTGTTTTCTCAAAACGATGAACATTTCCTTCGTTTCGATGAATATTTCCTTCATTTTGATGCTCCTTTCTCATTACGATCAGCATTTCCATCGTTTCGATTAATATTTCCTTCATTTCGATGCTCCTTTTCTCGTTACGATCAACATTTCCTTCGTTTTCGAAGAATATTTCCCACATTTTAATGCTCATTTTTTCGTTAAGATCAGCATTTCCTTCGTTTCGATGCATATTTCCTTCATTTTGATGCTCATTTTCTCGTTACGATCCATATTACCTTCATTCGTTTTGATGCAGATTTCCTTCGTTTTGATTCTCATTTTCTCGTTACGATCCATATTACCTTCATTTCGATGCATATTTTCTTCATTTTGATGCTCCTTTTCTCGTTACGATCAACATTTCATTCATTTTGATGCAGATTTCCATCATTTTGATGCTCCTTTTCTAAGTACGATCAATATTTCCTTCGTTTTGATGCGTATTTCCTTCATTTTGATGCTCCTTTTGTTGTTACGATCAGCATTTCCTTTGTTTCGATGTATATTTCCTTCATTTTGATGCTCTTTTTCTTGTTATGATCAATATTTACTTCATTTCGATGCATATTTACTTCATTTTGATGCCCATTTTCTCATTACGATCAACATTTCATTCGTTTCGATGAATATTTCCTTCATTTTAATGCTCATTTTCTCGTTAAGATCAACATTTCCTTCATTTCGATGCATATTTCCTTCATTTTGATGCTCCTTTTCTTGTTACGATCAACATTTCATTCATTTCGATGCAGATTTCCTTCTTTTTGATGCCCATTTTCTCATTATGATCAATGTTTCCTTTGTTTCGATGCATATTTCCTTCTTTTTGATGCTCGTTTTCTCATTATGATCAATGTTTCCTTTGTTACGATGCACATTTCCTTCATTTTGATGCTTCTTTTCTCATTATGATCAACATTTCCTTTGTTTCGATGTATATTTCCTTCATTTTAATGCTTATTTTCTCGTTACGATTAAAATTTCATTCGTTTCGATGCAGATTTCCTTCTTTTTGATTCTCGTTTTCTCATTATTATCAATTTTTCCATTGTTTCGATGCATGTTTCCTTCATTTTTAAGCTCCTTTCTCATTACGATCAGCATTTCCATCATTTCGATTAATATTTCCTTCAGTTCGATGCTCATTTGCTCGTTACGATCAATATTTTCTTCATTTTAATGCTTGTTTTCTCAAAACGATGAACATTTCCTTCGTTTCGATGAATATTTCCTTCATTTTGATGCTCCTTTCTCATTACGATCAGCATTTCCATCGTTTCGATTAATATTTCCTTCATTTCGATGCTTTTTTTCTCGTTACGATCAACATTTCCTTCGTTTTCGAAGAATATTTCCCACATTTTAATGCTCATTTTTTCGTTAAGATCAACATTTCCTTCGTTTCGATGCATATTTCCTTCATTTTGATGCACCTTTTCTTGTTACGATCAACATTTCATTCGTTTTGATGCAGATTTCCTTCGTTTTGATTCTCATTTTCTCGTTACGATCCATATTACCTTCATTTCGATGCATATTTTCTTCATTTTGATGCTCCTTTTCTCGTTACGATCAACATTTTATTCATTTCGATGCAGATTTCCATCATTTTGATGCTTCTTTTCTAAGTACGATCAATATTTCCTTCGTTTTGATGCGTATTTCCTTCATTTTGATGCTCCTTTTGTTGTTACGATCAGCATTTCCTTTGTTTTGATGTATATTTCCTTAATTTTGATGCTCTTTTTCTTGTTATGATCAATATTTACTTCATTTCGATGCATATTTACTTCATTTTGATGCCCATTTTCTCATTACGATCAACATTTCATTCGTTTCGATGAATATTTCTTTCATTTTAATGCTCATTTTCTCGTTAAGATCAACATTTCCTTCGTTTCGATGCATATTTCCTTCATTTTGATGCTCCTTTTCTTGTTACGATCAACATTTCATTCATTTTGATGCAGATTTCCTTCTTTTTGATGCCCGTTTTCTCATTATGATCAATGTTTCCTTTGTTTCGATGCATATTTCCTTCTTTTTGATGCTCGTTTTCTCATTATGATCAATGTTTCCTTTGTTACGATGCACATTTCCTTCATTTTGATGCTTCTTTTCTCATTACGATCAACATTTCCTTTGTTTCGATGTATATTTCCTTCATTTTAATGCTTATTTTCTCGTTACAATTAAAATTTCATTCGTTTCGATGCAGATTTCCTTCTTTTTGATTCTCGTTTTCTCATTATTATCAATGTTTCCTTTGTTTCGATGCATGTTTCCTTCATTTTGAAGCTCCTTTCTCATTACGATCAGCATTTCCATCGTTTCGATTAATATTTCCTTCAGTTTGATGCTCATTTGCTCGTTACGATCAATATTTTCTTCGTTTCGATGTATATTTCTTTCATTTTGATGCACTTTTTCTCATTACGACCAGCATTTACTTCGTTTCGATGCATATTTCCTTCATTTTGATGCTCCTTTTCTTGTTACGATCAACATTTCATTCATTTTGATGCAGATTTCCTTCGTTTTGATTCTAATTTTTTCGTTACGATCAATATTACCTTCGTTTCGATGCATATTTCCTTCATTTTGATGCTCCTTTTCTCGTTACGATCAACATTTCATTCGTTTCGATGCAGATTTCAATCATTTTCATGCTCCTTTTCTCAGTATGATCAATATTTCCTTCGTTTCGATGAATATTTTCTTCATTTTAATGCTCATTTTCTCGTTACGATCAATATTATCTTTGTTTCGATATATATTTCCTTTATTTTGATTCACTTTTTCTCGTTACGATCAACATTTCTTTGATTTCGATGAATATTTCCTTCATTTTAATGCTCATTTTCTCGTTATGATCAACATTTCCTTCGTTTTGATGCATATTTCCTTCATTTTGATGCCCCTTTTCTTGTTACGATCAAAATTTCATTCATTTCGATGCAGATTTCCTTATTTTTGATGCTCGTTTTCTCGTCATGATCAATGTTTCCTTTGTTTCGATGCATATTTCCTTCTTTTTGATGCTGTTTTCTGGTTATGATCAATGTTTCCTTTGTTACGATGCATATTTCCTTCATTTTGATGCTCCTTTTCTCATTACAATCAACATTTCCTTTGTTTCGATGCATATTTCCTTTATTTTAATGCTCATTTTCTCGTTACGATCAACATTTCATTCGTTTCGATGCAGATTTCCTTCTTTTTTATTCTCGTTTTCTCATTATTACCAATGTTTCCTTTGTTTCGATGCATGTTTCCTTCATTTTGAAGCTCCTTTCTCATTACGATCAACATTTTCATCATTTCGATTAATATTTCGTTCCTTTCGATGCTCATTTGCTCGTTACGATCAACATTTTCTTTGTTTCGATGTATATTTCTTTTATTTTGCTTGCACTTCTTGTCGTTACGATCAGCATTTACTTCATTTCGATGCATATTTACTTCATTGTGATTCCCATTTTCTCATTACGAACAATATTTCCTTCATTTCGATGAATATTTCCTTCATTTTAATGCTCATTTTCTCGTTACGATCAACATTTCCTTTGTTTCGATGCATATTTCCTTCATTTTGATGCTCCTTTTCTTGTTACGATCAACATTTCATTCATTTCGATGCAGATTTCCATCTTTTTTATGCTCGTTTTCTCGTTATGATCAATGTTTCCTTCGTTACGATGCATATTTCCTTCATTTTGATGATCCTTTTCTCATTACAATCAACATTTCCTTTGTTTCGATGCATAATTCCTTCATTTTAATGTTCATTTTCTCGTTATGATCAACATTTCATTTGTTTCGATGCAGATTTCCTTCTTTTTCATTCTCGTTTTTCGTTATTATCAATGTTTCCTTTGTTTCGATGCATGTTTCCTTCACTTTGATGCTCCTTTCTCATTACGATCAGCATTTTCATCGTTTTGATTAATATTTCCATCATTTCTGTTGTCATTCGATCGTTTGGTTAACGTGACCCGTTAGGGTTTCATGTATTTCTAACAAGCAGCGGAAGCAAGTAAACATGAAACGCATTACCTTTCACCAAGGGTTGATGTAGAGGTTGAATTCTAGCTGGCAGACTGCGCAGTCCCACGAGAATAGCCATAAGTTCCTCTTCTGATGTCGGAATTGAGTGGTCTTTGCGCTCAGACGATCCTCTCTTTGACGGCTTTCCGTCAGTATATAATACATCAAAATCGGAGTACTGTACGATTTTTTATGAATTTTGTAACATGACAAACTGCAGCAGCAAACGACCTTCCGGTCTTCTGTTGTATGTCCCAAGTCCGATCTCGACGTCGTGTGGGCGACGATCTACGAGACCTACTCAATCTGCTGTTCACTCTCTCTCTCGTATGTTAGGCGCAGAGTTAGGTTTAGAACAAACTGAGGTGACTTATATACATGGGCTACAGTAGGGACCAGGAGGAGAAATTGGGTTGGGCCTCCATTGGGCTTAAGTATCCAAGCTTAGCCCAAAGCTTATACTTAAGTCCAATAATAATAATATATTCCACTAAAATATTATTACTGCACTACCGTACCAATCCCAAAATTACGTTTTGGGCTCCTTCTTATTATGAGCCCGTTAGTCTCCCCATGTTTAAGATATACAATGTCCATTAATTAATTTAAGTTACTGACAACTCAATTAATTAATATCTCATCCAAGAGTAGTACCACTCAACCTCATTATCATGCCGGAATAAATTCCACCTGCAGGGTTTACATGATAATCCTTATGAGCTCCTCAAGGGGACATCATCAACCTATGACGGACACGGATTCCTTCTACAATCAACAGCACACCATAGAGACAACACTACTTCCCAACTCATCGAGTTTGTTGATTTAATTACATGTAAATCTCACCCATTGATGAATCAAAGAAATACATACTGCCCTACGTGTCGAGGTTATTGTATAGGGATTAAGAGCACGAACTTCCATAATAACTGAGATCAAGTTCTCCTATAAGTCAGTATAAGTCGAACGATCTCAAGCGGTCCTGCTCAATACACACAAGTGCACTAATGTGATTCTATAGCCAAGACAAGCTAATACCAAACCACACTACAACCATCCCGATAGAGAGTCCCCGTCTATCTCAGTTGTGAGCATCTGTTTATACTTTATAAGGAAACCGATAATATGATCTTCCGCGTGTTGTCGCACAACATATTATCTACAATATAAAGTAAGTGGACTATTGCATCGAACATATAAATAAATTATAAGATGCAATCATTTGATCATATAATTCTCATTTCAAATTAATTGTTATAATATTGTTCATACAAAAAGCTAGACTTTTAGTATACAATCCAACAATCTCCCACTTATACTAAAAGACTATGATGTCATGTTTTCTGCCATACATCTGATTCCCACTCCTACTACACGACCATTAAAAGCTCTCGCCTGAATGTCCTTGTAAATGGATTTACTAGGTCATCATCCGATGAAATCTAGGCAACAACAATCTTCCCCTCATCATACGATTTCTCGTAACAGGTGGTACTTCCGCTCCATGTGTTTAATTGCCTTATGGACTTGTGATTCCTTCAAGTTTGCAACTGCACCAATATCATCAATATAAATTGTGATAACCTTGGGCAAACTTAGAATCACATCAAAGTCCATCATGAAGTTTCTAGAGTCATACAGATACATTGGTTGCCTCATAGGCTCCAATTTATCATCTTTCCATATGGAGTCCGAAGTCTGAAATACATTTCTATATAACACTCCTCCACATTATGACTCAACTTCCTAAAATTAAACACATAACCTTGAGGTGGATTTACTGCCGTCCAATCTGACTAAAAAATCTGAATCTACGTAATCCACAAGAAGCAGTGAATCTGTCCAGTAAGCTTACATATAATTTCCAGTCCTTCTCAGGCACTTCATATATGTCTTACCACAGCTCATCATTCTTGTTCCAGGTTACGTTGATACCCACTGTTCATGCATTTAGCAAAACAGATATCCATACTCATGTATAGCATTCCTTAGATTAGGCTTCCTCATTTATCGAAGCATAAGGAACTGCTTTCATCTCCTTTATCTTCCTTTTGTGTCTCAAGACACATTTCCTTAGATAAAGTCACATGCTAAAACGAGTAAGGATTGTATCATTTCATGAAGCTTGAGATAAGCATAACATCCTTTCTTGTGATCCGTATTACCGTGATCAAAAGGATATTTTTGCTCCTCTTAAGTCCTTCATCTTATACCGCTTTATTAACCATACCCCATACGCCCGATAATACTCTTTCATTGTCTCCAATGAGCAAGATAATATCTATGTATAGTACAAGTAATACCACCACGTTTCCATCACTCTTTTCAATACACAAGACCCATCCGATCATTGATTAGATCCATGTCACTGGATTACCTCATCAAAACGGATGTTTCATGATCTTGAAGCTTGTTTTAGTCCATTAATGGACACTTTTAAGCTCACTATCACAATGCTCTTAGCTCTTTGCAATGAATCACTCTGGTTGCTTCACATAGATGTTTCCCTTAAGACTTCCAATCAGGAAAGCTGTCTCGACATCTATTTGCTATCCCTCATATTTCATATGAGTAGCAACAGATAAAAGAGTCCGGATCAACATAAGCATAGCTACTGGCGAACAGGTTTTCTCATAATCGAACCCTTTCTTTCTGAGTATACCTTTTCCCAACAAGCTTTACTTATAAGGTTTTCACCTTACCGTATGATCCTCTTTTATTTTGTATGACCACTTCCAATGGTTTTCACACCATCCGTGGTTCTACAATCATCCAGATCTTATTTAGAATCTATTGATTCTATTTCAACATTTATTGCAATTTGTTAAGATTTAGGCATTTCTAACTTGTAGTGCTTCGTCGTATCCGTGGGTTAACTCCATGTTTACTAGGGACCAAGCCTCACGACTCTCCTAAAACATATATCTATCAGGTGTTAGAACAACCTTCCCACTACGAGAAGACACTACACGCAATTGTATATCAGATGTGACACGCGTCGCAGTTTACCTTGTGGTATATCCTCTTGTACACTTGGTACTAATACTTCGTGTTTTCCTCTCACTTCCTTTAGAACAACTTATACATGGGTATTTGATTTATTACATAGTCCTTTTCCAAAAAACTAGTGTTTATGTTAACAATCACTCTTCGATCTTGTGGACTAAATAAATCATCCTTCATTTTTCTAGGATATCCCACAAACAGATAAACATTCTTACGAATTACTGTTCCTAGGGCATATCCATAAAATGAATTTAGTAATTCCAAATAATTCATCATCTATCTAATCACTACCATAAGAGTGCTATTCCTTCTATTCGTCACACCATTAAGGTGGGAAATTCATTTCCGAAGGTACCTTTCTCTTATTAGATTAGAAGACTCATTATTAATTACTATTTGTCGCATCCAGGGAATAAACATGATTTAAGAGTGTACAAATTGTTCACCAACGTACCATAACAGATTACAACTCTATCATTCATTTTAATGACCATGTCATTTAAATGAAATTGAGTATCCATCTATTAATGCATAGAAACCGAAATCAAATTCTTTCTATGAAAATGTACGTAAAGACAATTTCATAAAATCAAACGTTTATTCATATCGTAAGATAAATAAACAACTCCCACTGCAATAGCCACTACTCTTGTAGTTTTACCCATGCCATAACAATCTTATCCTCACTTAGTAATAAACATTTAGTGATTCCAGTATCTACACACTTCGTGTCAGTAAATGCCATCACTAATCATGTTTTAAACAACTAGTGAATAAGATATAAAACTTGTTCACATTATGATGAAAATGACTTTCCTTTGCCACATGTTTTGCCAGAAGTTTTCCACCATATACATCCTATTGTAATTCAGGTGGAACTTACTCAAAAACATCTAGGCAATTCACAAAGAATTAAATTGATCTAGGTTTCCCTTCAATTTATACTCCATGCTTTCCCAATTCATTCATCAAATTAAATCATGATCTTCTGCCTTTTAACTTACTCAAGTATCCGAAGAGTTACATGAGACCATCATATTTCTATGAACCTCTCATCTCTTCACTAGAGACTTTAATAGGCATCATGAGACGTCCATTGTGAGAACACACATGTATTTTCTTAAGCAGTAAAATTCAAAACCAAGATTCTTTTCTAATCATCTAATTTTGGACCAGTAAATATAATTTCTTTTAGTCAACAATAAGCGAGATAAAACCATTTGAAATTACAGAGAATCATAAATAAATACACCGATCAAATCTTCGAATTTTATCCTTTTATATTGATTCCCTCAAAATAATATAAAATTAAAATTCACCGACATCTCAAGCACCGTGAGTCTGCAAGCCACGATAGTGTGGACGTTTACAAACCCGAACATTTACAAGAGAAGGTTTTACCCATTAATTTCATTTGTCAACCTAACCTCATGACAAAATAATTAATAGTCGGTTCCTCTTTAGCCATGCAAATAAAAGCAGTGACTCCGATGGGGAGGATACTTATTATTCACATCTAAGTGTACACCATTATTTGACCCCAAGTCCGCGGCCCAAGCTTATGTGCCTTACAGATGGAGAAGTACACACGCGCTCGGATAACTTCCTACAGTCATCAATTATAAGTCTGTACAGTGATCCGCACATGAACTCATCCGATAGGGAGGAAGGTCTAAGCCAACGCGCAAGTTCATGTGCATCACATTACAAACATAATTTTAAAGAAGCCTGTTCCAGCAATATCCATGAATAAACTAATCCGATGGGGAGGAAGGCTCTAATGCCGACGCGCAAGTTTATTCACATTGCTAACAAACCAATAATGGAGGCCGCGGGAATTAATTACCAATCCCCTCTCCCACTTAGTTATTTAAAACTGAGGGTTTTTACATGCATATAATATTCATAAATAAAATACGCAATTCTAGCATGCTCCTATCACGGCACATGAGGCAGTAAATCCCAGAGAGTCATGCATACATATATAACAATAATTAATAATTAAATCAATCATTAACAGTTATATATCAGCGAATTCGATTGTTCGCCATCACGCACGAATATCAGCAAAGACTTCCAAACTATCAAAATTTTGAAATTTCCAGATTGTCCAATTTTCGAAACCATCGATATCGACCGTCAATGTCGTCCAGATTATCAAAATCATCGATATCAACTAGATTATCAAATATTCGAAAAACATCAAGATTATCAACATTCCAAAACTATCGATATCGATCGTCGATATCGTCTAGATTATCGAAATCATCGATATCGACGAGCAACCATATACAACAATAATAGATAATTAAATCAATTATGTCAGTTATATATTAGAAATTAATTCAACATTCATATATAACAATAATAGACAAATAATTATAGCAGTTATATATTAGGAATTAATTCGACATCCATATATGACAATAATAGATTATTAAATCAATTATAGCAGTCATATATTAGGAATTAATTCGACATCCATATATAACAATAATATGCAATCTATTATGGCAGTTATATATTAGGAATTAGTTTTCCTAAAATTGGATGTGTTATCCAACACTCTAGCAATACATGCATATAATATACCAAATATAATACGCAATCTAGCATGCTTCTATATAAGACAATAAATCATAGAGATCAGGCATCCATATATATATAACAATAATAGACAATTAAATCAATTATGACAGTTATATATATTAGGAATAAAAACGCCTCTAAATTTTAATGTCTTGTCCGACACTCCTACTGTGGAATCGATGCCTTACGCAACAAGTAGGATTGCTTGTGCCCCAAGACGTCCATCGTCATATCCCACCGCCAATCGTGTCAGGGAGCGCTCCAAGTGCCTTTACGAGCGCCCCTCGCCCGGACTGTCGCTCGTCCAAGGGCCTACTTTCATGAAACCAAGTTCAGCCCAACGCGCAACACCAAACTACACCAACTGTCGTTCGTAGTTCGAAACTGCAAAAATCTCAGAATCCAATCTCCACCGTTCAGAATCTATTACTGTAAGTCTTGGACATGCTGTCAAAATTACAGGTCGATCCAATGGTTATTTTCTGAGAAATGGCTATTTTCCCTCGACTGCGCAAAACAGAATCGCCCAAAAATCTGCTTCTGTTTTCAGCGTAATCCCAGCAAGAAAAAGCTCCAAATTCGATCTCCACCGTTCAGAATGTACATACACAAGGTATGAACGTTCTGACCAAATTACAGCCCGATCCAACGGATATTTTGATAGAAACGGCTCTTTTCCCCCGACTGCGTAAAACAGAATCGCCCAAATATCTGCTTCTGTTTTCAGCGTAATCCCAGCAAGAAAAAGCTCCAAATTCGATCTCCACCGTTCAGAATGTACATTCATAAGGTCTGAACGTGCTGACCAAATTACAGCTCGATCCCACGGTAAGTTTGTGAGAAACGGCTCTTTTCCCTCGACTGCGCAAAACAGAATCGCCCAAAAATCTGCTTCTGTTTTCAGCGTAATCCTAGCACGAAAAAGCTCTAAATTCGATCTCCACCGTTCAGAATGTACATCCAGAAGATTTGAACGTGCTGACCAAATTACAGCTCAATCCGACCGTTGAAACTCCGGTTATTGCCTCTGCAATATCACTGCGCTGGATTTTCTCTCAAAAACGTGATTCAATTTTTGCCCTCTTTTTTCTTCCTTGCATGTGAAATTGACGAACAGTTTTCGTCGAATCCTCTCACACACAACCATGGACGAATAGATATGATACAGGGTATATATCACATAGGGATATTCATGGTTTGCGCAATAAAACCAAAACCCTAAACATGTGATCCTAATTCCGAAAAATTAATCACATAAACCCTAGCCTAACGTGTCACGCTTCACCACGAAACCGAAGCTCTGATACCAATTGTTGGCATTCGATCGTTTGGTTAACGTGACCCGTTAGGGTTCCATGTATTTCTAACAAGCAGCGGAAGCAAGTAAACATGAAACGCATTACCTTTCACCAAGGGTTGATGTAGAGGTTGAATTTTCGCTGGCAGACTGCGCAGTCCCACGAGAATAGCCATAAGTTCCTCTTCTGATCTCGGAATTGAGTGGTCTTTGTGCTCAGACGATCCTCTCTTCGACGGCTTTCTGTTAGTATATAATACATCAAAATCGGAGTACTGTACGATTTTTTATGAATTTTGTAACATGACAAACTGCAGCAGCAAACGACCTTCCGGTCTTCTGTTGTATGTCCCAAGTCCGATCTCGACGTCGTGTGGGCGACGATCTACGAGACCTACTCAATCTGCTATTCACTCTCTCTCTCGTATGTTAGGCGCAGAGTTAGGTTTAGAACAAACTGAGGTGACTTATATACATGGGCTACAGCAGGGACCAGGAGGAGAAATTGGGTTGGGCCTCCATTGGGCTTAAGTATCCAAGCTTAGCCCAAAGCTTATACTTAAGTCCAATAATAATAATATATTCCACTAAAATATTATTACTGCACTACCGTACCAATCCCAAAATTACGTTTTGGGCTCCTTCTTATTATGAGCCCGTTAGTCTCCCCATGTTTAAGATATACAATGTCCATTAATTAATTTAAGTTACTGACAACTCAATTAATTAATATCTCATCCAAGAGTAGTACCACTCAACCTCATTATCATGCCGGAATAAATTCCACCTGCAGGGTTTACATGATAATCCTTATGAGCTCCTCAAGGGGACATCATCAACCTATGACGGACACGGATTCCTTTTACAATCAACAGCACACCATAGAGACAGCACTACTTCCCAACTCATCGAGTTTGTTAATTTAATTACATGTAAATCTCACCCATTGATGAATCAAAGAAATACATACTGCCCTACGTGTTGAGGTTATTGTATAGGGATTAAGAGCACGAACTTCCATAATAACTGAGATCAAGTTCTCCTATAAGTCAGTATAAGTCGAACGATCTCAAGCGGTCCTGCTCAATACACACAAGTGCACTAATGTGATTCTATAGCCAAGACAAGCTTATACCAAACCACACTACAACCATCCCGATAGAGAGTCCCCGTCTATCTCAGTTGTGAGCATCTGTTTATACTTTATAAGGAAACCGATAATATGATCTTCCGCGTGTTGTCGCACAACATATTATCTACAATATAAAGTAAGTGGACTATTGCATCGAACATATAAATAAATTATAAGATGCAATCATTTGATCATATGATTCTCATTTCAAATTAATTGTTATAATATTGTTCATACAAAAAGCTAGACTTTTAGTATACAATCCAACAATTTCGATGTTCCTTTTCTCATTACAATCAGCATTTCCTTCGTTTCAATGAATATTTCCTTCATTTTTATGGTCTTTTTCTCGTTACGATCAACATTTACTTTATTTCGATGCATATTTCCTTCATTTTGATGCTTCTTTTCTCATTACGGTCAACATTTCCTTCGTTTCGATGCATATTTCCTTTATTTTGATGCTCATTTTCTCGTTACGATCAATATTTCCTTTGTTTCGATGCATATTTACTTCATCGTCCAGAAGGGTGGTTCGACCTCGTCAGTCGTGATTCGACCTGTTCAACAGCTCGAACCCAAGGTTGAACTAAGCCAGGTATGTGTTTTAAGTTCGATTTTTGAGAAGGATTCGATCATTTTTCACTTCACCCTTCCTCGAACCTTCACGAAATCACTACACGCTTGCACTAATTCTTCAATTACACTTGATTTTGCACCGATTACACATCACTACACCTTTAATTCACGACTTGGACGCGAATTTGGGCGAATTTCGCTGCAAGCTAGGGCTCAGTCGCGATTTCTTGAGGGTTTTGAGTGTTTGATCGTTCTTTTTCCATGGGAAAAGCTAAAGGTACAGGTCAAGGATTCGGACAAGGATCCGGGCAAGGCAAGGGAAAGGGGAAGGCAGCCAAAGTAAGATCGAAAAAAAGGCAAGATAGGCCTTCGAACGTAGATAAGGTAACGAAGATGCTGAGATTGCAAGAATGCCTTCCCGAGAACTTCAAGATTTAGATGCCTGATTGGGATGAGATTAAAGAAAAGTGGGCAGAAGTCTCAGCTAAGGTGGCCCGGACAAGATACCAGGATGACGATGCCATGAGGATTATGCACATCAGGGATGATATCTTTTGGATGTTCGATCGAGTGGAGATCCGACGATTTATAGAATTGAAGAGGCCGACATATTTCCATGTTACAGCTGAGGTAATTTACTCGTTTGAGATGGAGAAGGACCCTCTTGGTTACCAATTTCGGTGGTCATTTCAGTTAGGAGGAGTCCGGAGGAGATGGACAGCTGACGAAGTCAACGAGCTATTTCAGATACCTCTTGAGATCTCTCTAGTGGAGAGTGGCTACTTCAATGCCCATAGATTTTGGAGAGAGATCTCCGGGGAGATCAGAGACTATAAGATTAAGCAGGCTCGTGCGACCTCGATCAAGAATCCAGTGTTGAAGTATATGGATCGAGTGCTCGGAAACACACTGTTTGCTCGTTCGGAGGGTGGCTGTGTGTCTAGAGGAGAGCTTTACGCTCTATGGTGTATGATGAATGGGGTGAAGTTCAATGTGGGAGCATATTTCATCGCGCAGCTGCATCGATTCAGGACCGTTGGATTTCATAAGGTGAACATTGGAAGGTTGCTGACGATTGTAGCTGAGCACTACAACATGGACTTCACCGGTATTACACCTGTTAGAGGAGAGCCCGACTTGGCGATGTTCACATGTGTAAAGGGAGGATTTGCACACTTTAGAGATGGTGATTTGTTCTTCACGAGAGGACCAAAGCCATTCGACTTCATGTTTCCCTTTGACGTGAACAACATGACCACCATTCGGGAGGCGAGGAACTTGTTGATGAACTCCCTAGGACACACCGCTCTGTCCGTGACTGTGAAGACCAACGGGGATTGGAGAGTCATGGCTAGGATGTGTGCGGAGGATAGATTGGCGAAGTTACAGCGAATTGTGGATCAGGGAGAGTACCATCTGCCACCGCAGCAACCATCACAGCCACCACAGCAGCCCGAGGTCAAGCATCGGGTAGATGAGCAGCCAGAGATGGAGATTCCGGAGGAGGAGCAGCACGACGCGCCTCAGCATACTCCAGTACATCAGCAGCAGTGGGCTGTTCGGGATGATACCCGGGAACAACTTCGCTTGATTCACGAGCAGCTGGGCACGGTCATAGCTGTACAGCAGGAGACGAGCAGGCAGCTCGCACTCGCCAACGCTAAATACGCCATGTTGAACGAGAGGTACACAGCCTTGAATGAGCGGGTTGGTAGAGTGAGTAGTCGGGTGGATCTTATGGATAGGAACATTAGCAGTCTGTATCAAGCTGTGGAGCAGAGATTGGATGACAAGGATGATGATGATGAGGATGATGATGCTCCGGAGGAGTAGATCTTCAGGTTTTCTTTTGATTTTCTCCGATTCATCTCACCTCCATTCTTTTTTTTCTCTTTACAGATTGGGCTGTGTTTATTGAGTGAGTGGCATGTATATTCTTGGATGTCATTGTTAGGATAGATGGATTCATGAGTGTTGAATACTTGTATGGTTGATTCGGTTTATGGGCTGTTGATTTTGTGCATTCATATATTCATGTGTTAATTTCTATTGATGAAAAGCATGTATAATTTGATAAGTATGTAGAGTTCTTGTGGAATTGATCTTATTTATATGCTATGAGGAGTACTTAGGATTCTATTTACCTATGTGAGGATTTGAGCCTTGTTAATCATGCTTGATCATGATTGTTTTATTCTTGAGAGGATCATTCATATGAACGTATTCTAGAACTTGGCTTGGAGTCTTGTGTGAGACTTATGATTGATAAATTGCTAGGACATGATCTTAGGCTATTATTTTGTGATTAAGCTACTTAGCCAAATTTTATCTTTCCTAATGATTTTATTAACCTTTGGATACCCCGTTGAGCAGTTAAAAACATTTTCTTTGGTAGCCGAAGTAAATAACCTTATAAACCTTTACTTGAGCCTTGATTAACCTATTCATTGGTAGAGAGAGTTGAGGTTAGTAAGTGTTGAAAGAAGAAAAAGGAAGATATAATATGGTTGGATGAAAAGAATATGGTTAAATCTTGTTTAGGGGTAGTGCCTGAAACTGGTACCTCGATTGCTTATAACATGAAGCTTTAAGCTTAAGAGCAGCTGATTGATAAAGAGAAGAAGGGTAGTGCCTAAAATCGGTACCCGAATTGTGTAAAGAGATGATGTTGATGCACGGAAAAGAAGGAAAATCCATGAAAAGAAAAGGAGAAGTTGGAGGAGATATTGCAGCAAGAAGAAGAAATCGAGAACCTCCAAGGTAACTCTCTACTAGTGTCTTAAGTCACTTTACCTAAATTTTCCTACCTTTTTCCAAAGAGCCAACATTACAACCCAAAAACAGTCCTTTGTGATCCTAGTGAAGAGTTGATTATAAGTTGATTTTTGAGACCTTTGCCAAGCTTATGGTTACGCGTGAATATGGATTGATATTAGTGTTTATATTAGACTATATAGTGCCTCACGCACTTGAGTGAAAGAGAATAAATACTTACCTTGTGAGCTAGATTACTTAGTACTCCGAATGGTGTTTGATTGGATTGGTTTTGCATGAGTGATATATATGAAGCAATTAATACTTGTTTGATTTAATGAAGTTTCATATGTGATATGTGTTGTACTTGATCTTGGTGAATTATACACGACTCCTGTGGTTTGATTTGGTTGCCTTGGGACGAGCAACATGTAAGTTTGGGAGTTTGATGAGTGTGTAAATTCACAAGTTTGACATCATGTTTTGTGCTAGTTTTGGAGAGTTTTGAGGTGGAAATAGGTGGAAAACCTATATATTGTGAATTAGCATGAATCAGGTATTAGTGGAGCTATTTAAGTAGTTTTCATAGAAAAATCGGAGTGGAAGTGCCAAGAATCGAAGAGACGAAGTCGAGTCCACGCGAACCGCCAAGGAGAGAGGTGGGTTCGACCTGTTGGAGGAGGGTTCGACCTCTCCAGCAGGTCAAACCAGCAATGCAAAGTGGCAGAAGATGGGTTTGACCATGACTCGAGGGGTTCGACATGTCTATCAAGTGAACCATGGTCGAACCAGTTCACGAGAAAGTTGATTCGACCACGACGTTGGGGATTCGACCTGACGGTTGGTCGAATCAAGAGCAAAAATTGTCCAGTAGCATGGTTCGACCTGTGGTTCGACCAAGACGGAGTGGTTCGACCTGTACAAAAAGTCGAACCAAGTGCAGAATACTTCCAGTAGGTGGGTTCGACCTGTGGTTTGACCTGCGGCCAGTGGTTCGACCTGTTTGCTGAGGTTAAACCATCGTGCAGAAACTTACCTTATCTAGATTTTCGAGGCCAAAACGCATGTGATCACTTGAAAAGCCCATTCCAAGCCCTGGAGACGTGATTACAAGTATAAAAATAGGCTCATGCAGTCAGAGCTTGGGAGAGCTTTTAGAGAGTTTTAGAGAGCGTAAGATCGTGAAGCACAAGAGGAGACTAGGAGGAGCTGTGACAGAGGTTCCGCTAGAGATTCAAGTAAGATTGGTTCATCTAACCATGATTGTTCCTAGATCAATCATGGGCTAGAGCCACTTCGGTAGTTCTAGGGTTATGAAGGTTTCATGAGTTGATTTGTATTTCGTGTGTACTCCGTACAACACTATTTGTAGTTTAGTTTATATAAGATTGTACGTTTTTAATCCATACTCATAGTTGTTTTGTGCATCAATAATCGTTGTGTAGAGTCTGAATGCATAACATGGTTATTGATTGAGTGCGTTCACTAATGAGCAGGGTTTATTGTTATAATTCTAAGTGAAGGGATTCCGAGGTTTTATTAGAACCATCTTATATTGATGTATTGATTATGATAGTACCTAGAAAGGGGGGTAAAGTATACATCTTGCTATGAGGATACTCACACGTGTCAAAAGCTTATCTATTTGTGTCTATAGAGTAGATTTGCATGGTCTAGCGATGCGTCCATAAACCACAAGGCAGAGTCGGACATCGACACATAAAAGTATGAATTAACGAATGAAACTGGATGGCCTGACGAACTACCTATCATCTTATTTGATCACAACTACTCTTCTCTTGTTCTTGTTATTGATTTGCTATTTTAATTGTTACTTAGTTTAAAAACCAACAATTACGATTCTCAACATAGTCATAATTGCTAGAAAATAACTAAAGTAATATTTACCCGTCCCGGGGATTCGATATTTAACTTGGTCACCTTCGAAACTACAATTGATATCCTTCATACTTGGGGATTAAAATTGTGTGTTAAGAAAACACACATCAAGTTTCTGTCACTTACTTATTTGCTCATGTTAATTTCCTTTATTACTCACTTCAATATCATTAAAACAAATCAAAATTCGAGTTACACACTACAAAGGTTAAATCACATCACTCTAATGTAACACGACTTATATTAATATTAGAAATTAGTATGATGGCCAAACCATTTCTTTTATTTATGCATTGAAAATTTTTGAAAGCGGAAAAAGGCTACTTTGTATTCACTTAAAGTGAATAAGAAATTCTCTACTGTATCCTTTTCAATAGAGACATTTCACGTAATATTAGATGATTGTGATAGGAGCTGCAAATTTAACATCGTATGTCCATTCCTCCTTTCTATTTATAATTCTGGAAAATTTCAAACAGTTAATTTTATGCATTAGAATTCTTCGCAATATTATACTTAAATTCTGGTTTCCTTCAATAAATGCTAAGTTTTTATGATCTCTCTCTTGTAATCCTAAGTTTGTTTCTTTTGCGTTGTGTTTCTAATTTATTGAATTTATTGAGCTCAAATTATCATCGAATGCAGCAATTGATTGCATTCTTTATGCATTTACCCGTTGTATCATTTATGGACTTCAGTTAAATAAATAATTATTTCTAGATCGTGAAGTTTTTAACTAATATTTATATCACAGTGCTACTCTGCTGGGTCACACAAGATTTTGAACTGTATGCAGCTTTTGATCCCCTTGCAGACAAGGTTTGACAAAGCAAACATCTACTTTCACTGTTTTTATTTTCCTACGTTTCATTGTATTTAGTAGGCATTGCTCACACACTATATACTATTCAGTAGGCATTACCATATTTATGCTCCCCTTCACATTTCATAGTTCTTTTTTCCCATGTGACAATATCAGAGCGTTAAATTTTTACATTTGGCAGTGATATTCATTCTTTCTTTTCCCCAGGCTGAGGCTGAAGTTTTTAGGCTGCAAGAAATAAAAACAAGTAAATTCAAGGAGGTTCTTTGGAAAAAGAGATTGGTTTTAGAGGAAATCTGCCAGGAAGCACACATGGTTGTTGATGGACAATTTGAAGTAGATATGTACATAGAGTCTATGGAATCGGGTACAACCATTTCTTAAAAAAATAGCTGAACTCTTAGTAGCGGCATTGCTCTAGTGTTCTGGATAAAAATAGTGGGCTGCAAATGGCTGATTCCATTTTCCCTTAATCTTATTACGAATATTGTAGGGGTAATCAATGCATCTTGCTTACTTGAAGAACTAGAGGCTTATATATCCAAGGTCAAAGAGGAAGCTTTCAATAGGAAATAGATTTTTGAATAGGTCCAAAAGTGATTGACAGCATGTGAAGAAGAATGTTGGCTAGAAGAATATAATAGGGTTAGTCATAATGTTGGTTAAATTTTGCTTTCATCATCATATTCCTCCTTTCATTCTCTGAAGATACTTCTGAATAGGATGACAATCGTTGTAATAAGGGAAGAGGCGCACATCTAATGCTAAAGCATGCTGAGAAAGCTCGTGTCATTGTCAACAAAAATCCAGGTACATAGATTAATTTACATGTGAATGAAATGCTGAAGCTGAAACAATTATGTTTTTACATTATGTTTATCTCTTGGTGTCAAAAGCAATGGTAGACGCACTTTAACAGCTTCTCCAAAATTTATTGAACTTGTTGCAGCTTCCGTTACAGTTTCAGGTCAGAGACTTTGTTGGCTTCTATTTAGGTAGAGACACCAGTTTGTTAGCTTTTGGCTGAGATTTTGCAAACACATCCCCATCTTCTACAAGTCATTTGTTTTGTTAGCTTCCATTATCTCAAGTCTTCTATTTAGTCAAATATTAATTTTTTGATGAATCTGCAATTTCTCTCTAAGAAAAAAAGGGGAAATTAAACAAGAAAAGTTCGTCTAAGATATATTATGAGGTCATGCTTGGGATTTTTCTTCGCAAAAAAAAGTCTTGGTGATATAAAATTCATGATCCACTTTTGAGACATATATATTTGATGTACTAAATTATTTTGACATTATTTTGATTTTAAGATTATAAAAGAAATATACTTCTATCTCGTGTATTAAACTATTTGGAAGGTTGACTTATTATTTGATTTTTATGTCACTCGTTTAATACGATATATTTTAGTCATTTGATTTCGTACGAACTTATAAAAATATCTTCTATATAAGTATTATTTATAGCTAGCATCGTAGAAAAAGGTTTAGAATTTAATATTTTAAATCAGCTTTATTGTATTAAATTTACTGCTTTTTTTGTGGTTTGGTTTTTGAGTTGTGAAATTCTCTCAATGCTGCAGATATGTAGAGCAAGTTGCGATGTAGAGGATTTTATCAATCAAAAAGGTTTCCATCATATTTTGTAGTTGGGAATTAGGAATGCAGCATTTATGTGTGTTTTTTTTCTTTCATTATTAATCATGTATTTTGAATATTGGAATGTTTGACATTGAATTTAGATACTTCTAATATATGGATATTATTAGTTGATGAATGAAATATTGTCGAAATGGATGCATTATTTGAAATTTTATTTAAATTAGATTATTATATTGTATAAATAAATAAATAAAGCTGTTTATCGATATATATGATGAAGCATTCTTAAAGAAAGATATAGATGAATAGCTGATATCTATTCTACCTTATATTTATATCGATAAAATTCAAAATAGATATCGGTTATGAATCGATATCTATACCTTGAAAATATATCGGCTAATAATCAATATCTATGTACCCTAATATTTAATATAATCTCTATTTATAACAGTGAATTTCAAAATAGATATCGGTCATTAATCAATATCTATACTATACAAAGATATCGGTTTTTATCGATATCTTTTCATCAATACATTTAATATCAGTCTTATAAATATTGATATTTACTTCGTAGATATCGGTTAAAAATTGATATCGGTTAAATAACTGATATCTATTTAATATACCTATAATATCGCCTCTATTTATAACGGTTGAAAAAAAACTAATAGATATCGGTTAATAACCGATATCTATTCACAGTTTTGTAGTAGTGGGTGATCCCCCTTGTAGGTGTAGGATGGATTTGTGGCTCTCTACTCACATGAATAATGATGTAAAATATATATAATGTGAGAAAGGAAATAAATAAGGAAATAAAAGATATGAGTGAATCATGGAGAATTATGTGATAAGGAGATTAATTGTGCTCCAAGAAATAGGTAATTTTTGGAAATTTTCGAAAATTCTCAGAAATTCTCGCTGGCAGCTGCGCGATTTCACGATTTTAAGCATAACTTCCTCATCCGATCTCCGATTTTAATGATTCTTTTGCTCACGCGATCCTCTTTTCCTTGGATTTCTCTGAATATAAAGATCTTACCAAAAGTCCAACATATGAAGATGTAACAAGTCATGTAAATTGGAACAATCGTGCTGAGTAGAAACAGCTTGCGCGACGTCACCATTTCGATCATAACTTTCTCTTTTGGATTTCGATTGAGGTGTTTCTTACGCCAAAATGATCCTCTCTTTTGTGGTTTTCTAACCATATATCACACTTTCAGTTCAGAGCTCCACATAAATACAGAAAAAGTATATAAGTTGGACGTGCATTTTTCAGCATTCATACACAAATTGCACCTTTTCTCTAACTTTGCACTTTTGATCCTTTTTTCCACCTAAAACACAATAAAACACCTCAATATAAGACACTTGTGCTAATATATGACAACAATATCAATCAAAAAAGTGTTAAATTGGACATTAAAACACGGTTATTTTCACTCTCATCAATCCCGCAACTTACTCGTTGCTCGTCTCGAGGCAACAAAATAAAAATAAAGAGAGAGAGAGTAAGAAAATTAGCGGGGAAACAAGGATTATGTCAAATACCCCATTCAAAATACTATTGTCCTCAACTTAGGTCATGCACCTCTCATTACATGTAATAATTAATTCATAGTATACAAGATAAGACAATCACCAACAATCAAACGCTCCATTGACATGTTCTCACGGAAAGTATATATCACTCGCACTCAAGTGTAAAAGATGTACATTTATAGGTTAAGGTGTTTACACTCGATTCAATTCAAGTGCATGCATAACCATAAGCTTGCCAAATATCTCAAACTCTCCACCACTAAAAGTATGATTCGACAATGAGATCAAAAAGGACTTTTCTTTTGGATGTAATATTGGCTCTTGGTAAGGGTAGGAAACATATGGATAAAGTGACTCCATTAGTAGAGAATTAAAACCTGAGATCTTTTGTACACCAGATTTTTACACTTCAAGGCTATCCAGCTTCATGCTCTTCTAATTTTCTTTTCTCTCCTATCCTTCAAGCTCAACATACTTTTTCTTTCCTTTCTTTTTTTTTCTCGAGGTACCAGTTTCGGGCACTGCCTCTAACATCTCGGGATATAAGTTTTGGGCACTACCCCTAAGCTACTAGTTGACGAGCAGATTTTGCAGACGATTGAAGCTACAACTGAAGTTAATTCGGGAGTAAGGACAGTCAACATGGCAGCGAATCCGGATAATCTAGCCATCCGAGAGGTTTTCAGAAATAATGGGGCTGGAAATTTTAGGCTTCTAGGAGCAAGGGGAACTAATTCAGCGTTCGATCTTCATCCCGCTCTTATTAGCATGATAGAAAGGAACTCCTTTTCAGGAGGATCTTTTGAGGATCCGCAGCAGCATCTGAACAAGTTCTTGGGCTATGCAAGTACTCAAAAAGACGCAGGAGAACATGAAGATGCTAGGAAGATCCTCTTGTTCAAATTCTCGGTTACTGAAAAGGCGAGAGATTGGTACGACACTATCAACGCAGCTGAGTGCACCACTTGGGAGCAACTGAGGTTAAGGTTCTTGGAGAGGTATATGCCACCTTCAAAGGTGTTTAAGATGAAGCAAGACTTTAACCAATTCGCTATGGGTGGAGGAGAAAAATTTCATGAAGCATGGGATAGATTCAAGGACATGCTTAGGAAGTGTCCTCAACATGGGCTATCTAAAGCTCAATATATCAGTATATTCTACAATGGATTGGACTGTGATTCACGAGTTTTATTGGATGCTTCTTCTAATGGAGCATTGCTTACAAAGTCATCCGTAGAGGCCGAGAAGTTGTTTGAAGATATTTTGATGAATTCGAGGGATTGGCCAACTGATAGAGTTAGAGGTACTTATGTCCTTGGTAAGGTAGCTAAGGTTGAACAAGCAATGGTGAAAACAAGTAGAGAGGATGTGATCGTCTCTAGCCTGTCCAATATCAACAAGCTACTTGAATCCCAACAGAAGCAAATCAGCGAATTATCTCAGTGCGTGCCAATCATGCAGCAGGAGTTAAAGAATGAGGGACCAATCCAAGAGGAGTTGGAAGAGGCACACTATGCCATGGGTCAAAGTATTCAAGGGACTAGGTATCCAGACCAAGGAAACCAGAATTACCAAGGGAACTATCGAGGAAACTTTAATAATCGTGGTCCCCCGGGTGGTCATCAACAACCTAAGAGGCCGGATTTCTCATGGAGCAATCCGAATAATGAGATTCGACCTCCGATGGGTGTTGATCCGGGTGCTAAGGTGGAAGAAGGGAAACCGAGTCTTGAGGATACTATGAACAGGTATATGGCCAAGAATGATGAAAGAGTTAACCGCCTTGAGGCCAAACTTGAAAAGAAAATCGATGCAAACCATGAGGTTATATCTAAGCAGGTGAAGGACCTTACGTTACTGATGGGAGAGATGGCAGGAAGTGTTAACAAGCTTACTCAAACTCTTGAGAAGGGGAAGTTCCCGTCTCAAAGTATTGAGAATCCAAGGTCCTGCAACGCCATCACATTAAGGTCGGAAATGCAGTACGAGGGACTTATGAGGCCGGAATCAAATTTGGATATGTCTAGGGCCAAGTTCGACCATGGTTCGACCAACATTGAAGGTCGAACCGTACAGGGGAGGTCGAACCAACACACTGGACACGATCAGGAGAGATTGCAGCATCAGTTCGACCAAACTGCAGATGGTTCGACTTGTCTAACAGGTCGAACCATGGTCGAACCCCACAACTCGGAGCACTCTATTTTTCCAGAACACCGGTTCGACCAAACCAATCTTGGTTTGACCTATCCAACAGGTCGAACCCAGGTCGAACCGCACCACTTGGAGCACTCTATTTTGTCACAGCAACGGTTCGACCACGACGGTCATGGTTGGACCTTTCAAACAGGTCGAACCTTGGTTGAACCGGATGGCGGAAGGAGTACAGTAGGCCAGTTCGACCTAGCTACCCATGGTTCGACCTGTTCCACAGGTCGAACCCAGGTCGAACCTCAAATTTGAAAAGAGAGTCGTTGTCTAGAAGCAAGGTTCGACCAGTACGTACATGGTTCGACCAGTTCCACAGGTCGAACCCCACCAGAAATTGCCTATTTCCACTCCGAACACTCTCGATGATGTTGATGCTACTCCAGTGGTTCGGAATGAACAAAGTACTAAGATAATAACTGAGAAAAAGTGGGAGAGAGCCAAGCGCTTGAGAGCCAAAAAGGAGAAAGCGGAGAAGGTTGATCGTGATGAATGGGGAATTCCCAAAACAAAGATACCTATGTCGTTTCCTTACAAGCTTGTGAAGAAGGGATTGGAAGAGAAGTTTAAGAAGTTTTCAGAGATAATGAACAAAATAAGCTTGAGCATTCCTTTCTCAGAGGCAATCATGGAGATGTCGTACTACGCCCGATTTCTAAAGGACATATTGTTGAAGAAGCGGAGCTTAACCGGAATTGAAACGGTGAATTTATCTTAGAATTGCAGCTCAGTCATCCAAAGGAAGCTGTCATAAAAGATGAAGGATCCGGGGAGCTTCACTATTCTATGTGAAATCGGAAAGGGGCCGGCACGGTGAGCTTTGTGCGATCTTGGGGCAAGCATCAATTTGATGCCTTTGTCCATCTTTCAGAGGCTTGGTTTGGGGGAGTTGATCCCTACAACAGTGGTTCTCCAATTGGCGGACAGGTCTATGACATTTCTAAAAGGTATAATTGAAGACGTTCTCGTCAAAGTGGAGAAGCTAGTCTTTCCCGTGGACTTTCTTGTGCTAGAGATGGAAGAAGACAAGGATAATATCCCTTTAATCTTGGGGAGACCTTTCCTTGCTACTACTGGAGCTATGATTGATGTTTAGAAAGGAGAGCTTAGATTGCGGATGGACAAAGAAGAAGTTCTTTTCAACTTAGACAAAGCAATGAAGATGCCCATGGAGTCACAGTGTCATAGTATTGACGTGGTGGAGGAGATTGTGAAAGAGGACATGTCTCTGATCCTGTCAAAGGATCCTCTTGAGATATGTTTGATGGAATCTCTTACTTATCCCACTACGGAGCTAGACGGACTCTCCAATGAGGTGTGTATTGACTTTCTTGAAAACTTACTTGCTTTGGGTGATGACAGGTTTGAATCGGAAAGAACTAAGGTGGAAGAAGTCAAGTGGACGAGAAAGTACTTGCCTTTGGATAACGAGAGCCCTCCGATGGAGGTGAGGAAAGAGGAGCTGAAACCTTTGCCGGAACACTTGAAGTACGCCTTTCTTGGCGACAATGAAAAATACCCGGTAATTGTATCTTCTTCTCTAAATGATGATCAACTTGAGGAGTTATTGAACGTTCTTAGGAAGTATAAATCTGCGATTAGTTGGTCTCTTGAGGATTTGAAAGGAATTAGTCTTTCGTATTGTATGCATAGGATAAGATTGTTAGACGAGGCAAAGGCAAGTGTTCAGAATCAGCTGAGGGTTAATCCCGCGATTCAAGAGGAAATTAGGAAGCAAATCCTTATGTGGTTGGATGCCGGAATCATATATCCTATTAGTGATAGTCCCCATGTGAGTCCATTGCATGTAGTTGCTAAAAAGGGGGGTATGACTGTAGTAAAAGCTGAGGATGGAGAAGCGATAGCCACAAGGATTCCTACGGGATGGCGTACATGTGTTGATTATAGAAAGTTGAATGAAAACACGCGTAAGGATCGTTTTTCTCTTCCTTTCATGGATCAAATGTTAGATCGTCTTGCAGGGTATGAGTTTTATTGTTTCTTGGATGGATACTCGGGGCACAACCAAATTATGATTGCCCCCGAGGATCAAGAAAAGACCACTTTTACTTGCCCCTACGGGGCCTTTGCTTTTCAGAAAATGCCATTTGGGTTATGTAATGCGCCTGCTACTTTTCAGAGATGTATGATGGCAATATTCGATGGGTTGATAGAGAAGATCATGGAGGTGTTCATGGATGATTTTTCTGTTTTTGGTTCCTCCTTTGATATTTGTTTGTCTAACCTAGCTACTGTTTTCAAGAGATGTCAAGTGACTAATCTTGTCTTGAATTGGGAGAAGTGCCACTTCATGGTGAAGGATGGGATTGTTCTTGGGCATCATGTCTCGGCTAAAGGGTTGCAGGTAGATCGTGCTAAAGTGGTGGCGATTGAGAAGCTTCACCACTGACCAATGAAAAAGTAGTGCGGTCCTTCCTTGGACACGCCGGTTTTTATAGGAGATTTATAAAAGACTTCTCAAAATACTCTAAGCCCTTATCTCACTTACTTGAAAAGGATGTTCCTTTTGTGTTTGATGATGAATGTTTAACAGCTTTTCAAGTTTTGAAGGAGGCGCTTATCACTGCACCTATCTTGATCATATCGGATTGGACTCAACTGTTTGTACTAATGTGTAATGCAAGTGATGTAGCACTTGGAGTGGTGCTTGGACAGCTGAAGGAGAAGAAGTTCTGCGCCATTTACTACGCAAGTAAGACTTTCGATGCAGCACAAAAGAATTACACGGTGACTAAAAATGAGTTTTTGGCTGTTGTGTACGTATTCGATAAGTTTCGTCAGTATTTGATTGGCATGAAGACTATTGTGTACACGGATCATTCAGCGATTCAGTACTTGATGGAAAAGAAGGAGCCGAAGCCTAGGATCATAAGGTGGATTCTTCTACTTCAAGAGTTTGACATGGAGATCCGGGATAAGAAAGGTTCTGATAATGTGCTAGCAGATCATCTTTCGAGGTTGGAGACTAGGGAACATTGCGATAATTCTTTCGAGTATATTGAGGAAATGTTCCCGGATGAAAAGATCATGGCCGTGTTTGTTGAAAGGGCTAAGTGAGCATGTGTGGTGGCTGAGCAGAGAGTTGATCCATAGTATGTGGATTATGTTAATTATATTGCTGTGGGAGAAATTCCAAGGGATCTCAACCGATATCAACTTGCTAAATTCAAAAGGGATGTTGAGACTTTCATATGGTATGATCTGTTGCACAGATTCTATCATCTGTAGGTGTGTGCCCGAGATGGAGATGGAGAGTGTTCTCGAGTTTTGCCATGCACAACCTAACGGGGGGCACTTCGGCGCTCAAAAGACAGCAGCCAAGGTACTTCAGTCCGCTCTTTATTGGCCTACGTTGTTCAAGGATTGTGAGACCTATGTGGCATCTTGCGATAGATGTCAACGCATGGGGAACATCGGTAGGAGAGATGAGATGCCGCTTCACCAAGCATAGTGGTCGAGATTTTTGATGTGTGGGGTATCAATTTTATGGGGGCCTTTTCCCCCATCTAATGGATTTCTCTACATTCTACTGGCGGTGGATTATGTTTCTAAGTGGGTGGAAGCGATTCCTACTCGCTTAAATGATTCGAAAACTGTTATATCTATCTTGAAGAAGCATATCTTTGCCCGTTTTGGAGTCCCTAGAGCACTTGTTAGTGATGGACGTACGCATTTCGTAAATAAATTTCTTGAGAAGGTGCTTAAAGGGTATGGTGTTAAGCATAGGGTTACTACACCCTATCATCCTCAAGCGAATGGGCAAGCGGAGGTCTCTAACCGTCAAGTCAAATAGATTTTGGAGAAGGTGGTCGGAACCAATAGAAAGGATTGGGCTTTGAAGCTCGATGATGTCGTGTGGGGGGTTCCAGACCACGTACAAGACGGTGTTAGATATGTCACCGTATCAGATTGTCTATGGGAAGCCGTGCCACTTACCTGTAGAGATTCAACACAAAGCGTTTTGGGCTTTGTGAAGCTTGAACTTGACTCTCAAGAATGTGAAGGAGTTGAGGATTGCTCACATCAATCTTTTGGATGAGTTTCGGAGTCGTGCGTACAAGAATTCAGAGATCTATAAATAAAGGATTAAGAGATGGCATGATTCGAAGATCTCATATAAGGAGTTCAAGCAAGGAGATGAGGTATTACTTTTTAACTCTCGTTTAAAGCTTTTTGCAGGCAAGTTGAAATCAAAGTGGACGGGATCGTTCATGATTCATCGAGTCTTAGGAGGGGGGAGTTTTGAGCTTATTGACAAGGAAGGAGACATTTTTACGGTGAATGGACATCGCTTGAAGCATTACAAGTTGCTGGATGATATTTGTGTCATCTTTGTAGATACCTTGATCTGATTTGGTACCGTCGTGACTCTCTGACGTTAAATTTGAGCGCCTGTTGAGAGCTTTCCCTCCCATTTTAATGTGTTATTTCATTCGTGTGAGTAAGAAATTTTTATAGTTGAAGTGCTTACTTATCGGCAATTACATCTCTTTGCAAACTTAGTTTCAACTATAGTTTCTACTAAGTTTGGGGGGGTGTGATGCACTTACCTTAATAAGCACCGATAGTATAATCTTTTCTTTGTTATGTTTGTTAGGGGAGTTGGTTTTTGCGCCATATTTAAAATTTTAATCGATTTTGATGTGACAATTTTTTACAACTTGCCTAATGTTTAGTGGGTTTTGGTTGTGTTTTCTCTTATGGAGTTACTCATGAATAATATTTTGTGGAACAAATTTTGGATGAAGTTGTGCTTTAATTGGTACCTAATGATTCGTATTGAAGTTTGAAGTGAATAGAGATTAAGAACACTCAGTTTGGAAGCTTAAAAAGGTGGTTCGACCAAAGCCAGGAGAGGTTCGACCAGTGCCAGGAGGTCGAACCGAGCAGAGGAAGTCAAACCGACACAGAGAATCTTATAGTAGGGTTCTTTGACCTGAGCCGTTATGGTTCGACCTGATCAGAAGGTCGAACCTGAGGTCGAACCAGTCCGTTCAGAGCACTCTATTTTTCAGGTGATAGTTTCGACCACGACATTCATGGTTCAACCTGTTCAGAAGGTCAAACCCAGGTCGAACCACGAGGAGTAGTTGTCCAGAAGGTAGGTTCTGTTGGATTGTATACTAAAAGTCTAGCTTTAGTATGAACAATGTCATAACAATATTTGAAATGAGAATCATTGATCAAATGATTGCATCTTATAATTTATTTTATATGCATGATGCAATAGTCCATTTACTTTATACTGTAGATAATATGTTGTGCGACAACACGCGGAAGATCATATTATCGGTTTCCTTATAAAGTATAAACAGATGCTCACAACTGAGATAGACGGGGACTCTCTATCGGTATGGTTGTATTGTGGTTTGGTATTAGCTTGTCTTGGCTATAGAATCACATTAGTGCACTTGTGTGTATTGAGCAGGACCGCTTGAGATCGTTCTTCTTATACTGACTATATAGTAGAACTTGATCTCTGTTATTATGGAAGTTCGTGCTCTTAATCCCTATACAATAACCTCGACACGTAGGGCAGTATGTATTTCTTTGATTCATCAATGTGTGAGATTTATATGTATTAAATCAACAAACTCGGTGAGTTGGGAAGTAGTGCTGTATCTATGGTGTGCTGTTGATTGTAGAAGGAATCCATGTCCGTCATAGGTTGATGATGTCCCCTTGAGGAGCTCATAAGGTTTATCATGTAAATCTTGCAAGTGGATTAATTTCCGGCATGATAATAAGGTTGAGTGGTACTACTCTCGGATGAGATATTAATTAATTTGAGTTGTCAGGAACTTAATTAATTAATGGACATTGAATATCTTAAACATGGGGAGACTATCGGGCTTATAATAAGAAGGAGCCCAGAACATAATTTTGGGATTGGACGGGTAGTGCAGTAATAATATTTTAGTGGACTATATTATTATTATTGGATTTAATTAAAAGCTTTGGGCTAAGCTTGGTTAATTAAATTCAATTGAGGCCCAGCCCAATTTCTCCTCCTGGTCCCTGTTGTAGCCCAATATATAAGTGAACTCAACTTCTTGGAACCCTCAGATTTTTTCCTGCGCCTCTTTTGGTGAGAAAAGGGAAGAGAAGCAGATTGAGAGATCCTGCAGACTGTTGCCCACACAACAGCAGGATCACACTTGGGACATACAGCAGAAGATCGAGAGGTGGTTCTCTGCAACGATCAACCTCTACACCAACCCAGAAGTATGGTAAACGGTTTAATTGCTTCCACTGCTAATTGTTTGCCTTTATTCCTAACGGATCACGTTGAACCGCACGATCCAATTGCCCAACAATTGGTATCAGAGCGATGGTTTCGTGGTAAAACGTGACACGTTAAAGGGCATATGTGCTATTTGCTTTTCTAGTCAGATTAATAGCATGTTTAATTGGGATTATTTAATTATGTGTATTAATCTGGAAATTATCTCATGGGTTCTGTAATATTGTTATTTGTGTGATTGTTGTACGATTGATTACGGCTGAACACAACACACACTCTGCTCGAAATCCATCTGCGTTCTATCACACGCTACACACACACACGGGTGATGGTTACACACGGTGGCCGGAGTCACATGTCTGGACGGTGGCGCTGATGGAGTGGTCTTCACGGCATCATTGACACGACTGGATGAAGACTGTTGAGGGGGCGCCGACAATCAGGGATCATCCTGATGGGACGGATGACGACTTCGCGGCGAGACAGATCGGCATGGATCTGGGCGGCGAGAGATGAATCGTGAACGTTGGCGGGGCGTTCACGCTGACTTTGGTCGAGTCCAGTCAGATCCGGCGGCGCGTGATGATTGAGACTGCAAAGGGTGATGTTCCGACCACGGTTCCAGGCGTGAGCGAGGCGGTTGATTCAGCGACAGGTGTGGCTCATCCCAGTCGGTTGCGCCGGCAGTGTGTTGCAGTTGTGCCGCTGTTTGACTTCCAGGCTTGGTTGTCGGCGGCGTGTCGATCGTTGGGTGCAGGCATCGGCGGGGAGCTTGTCTGTTGACGCTCCCGGGCGCGTTCAAAGTGGTATCGGACGGAGCCACTTCTGGGTTTGTCGCCGGATGACTCGTTCGAATGAAGAGGTGATCCCATCCTTCCCATTTTTGATCCCTCTTTTCGATCGGTGGCGGATCCCGTCCCCGGGGAGGTCTGGTCGTCAGGCGGCGGCAATCGGCAACCGGCGGTGGCTGTGGGCGCGACCGCCAGAGGCAGCGATCGCGTCTATTCACGACTTGGAGAGGCACGGCGAAGAGCTGACTGAGTAGTGTTGTCGGAATCCCACCGTCGACCATCAGCAGCGGGTTGCAGCAGCGACATTTCCGGGCAGGGTTCACGGCGGCTGGGAGCGAGTCGACATGGACTGATGGCGCGATTCCGGTCGGCTGTGGGTGGCACCGGGGGCGGCAGCGGCGCCTGGTTGCGCCGGAGGTCTCTGAAGCGTGAAGGGGAAGATGCGGCTGGATCAATTAGGGCAGCAGAGTGGATGGGCTTCTGGGCCTATATTCATGTTTTGCTGGGCCAATTTTTTTGGTGTTAAAGGCTGGCCCAATTTTTTTTTTTTTTAAAAAAAATATGTGTTGGGCTGCTGGGTAAATAGGCTGCTCAATTTTAATTTGGTTTTGGGCTGTTGGCCCAAATTTAATTAAAATGGAAATGGGCTGCTGGACTTATTAATTTAATTAATTGTGAGTAATGGGCCAAGCATAATAAATTAATTTTTATTAATGGACTAATTTTGTGCTAGTAGGCTTGGTGGACTTAATTTAATTTTGGGTTAAGATTATGGGCCATGGATAATGAGCTTGATTAATTATTTAATCTGTTTCTCATTTTGTGCTTATTTGTTGCTCTTGGGCCCAAAATTGATTGATCCACTAATTATGCAATTAATTAATGATATATAAGTTAATTGTTTTAACTTGACAATTAATTGTTATATATGACAGGCATGTTCTATGTGATTTATTTATTTAAATTGCTGTTAATAGAAGCATGTCTAGGATGTATATTTCATTTCTGAATATTATATGCATGTTAAAACCCTCGGTGTTAAATAACTAAGTGGGAGAGGGGATTGGTTATTAATTCCCGCGGCCTCCATTATTGGTTTGTTAAGCAATGTGAATAGACTTGCGCGTCGGCATTAGAGCCTTCCTCCCCATCGGATGAGTTTATTCATGGATTGCTGGAACAGACTTCATTGAATAATTACGTTTGTAATGTGATGCATATGAACTTACGCGTTGGCTTAGACCTTCCTCCCTATCGGATGAGTTTATATGCGGTTCACTGGTACAAACTTGTAATTGATGACTGTAGGAAGTTATCCGAGCGCGTGTGTACTTCTCTATCTGTAAGGCACACAAGCTTGGGCCGCGGACTTGGGGTCAAATAATGGTGTACACTTAGATGTAAATAATAAGTATCCTCCCCATCGGAGTCACTGCTTTTATTTGCATGGCTAAAGAGAAACCGACTATTAATTATTTTGTCATAAAGTGAGGTTGACAAATGAAATTAATGGGTAAAACCTTCTCTTGTAAATGTTCGAGTTTGTAAACGTCCACACTATCGTGGCTTACAGACTCACGGTGCTTGAGATGTCGGTGAATTTTATTTTATATTGTTTTGAGGGAATCGATATAAAAGAATAAAATTCGAAGATTTGATCGGTAAATTTATTTGTGATTCTCTGAATTTTGAATGGTTTTATTTCACTAATTGTTAACTAAAAGACATTACATTTACTTGTCCAAAATTAAATGATTAGAAAGAATCTTGGTTTTGATAATTACTGCTTAAGAAAATACATGTGTATTCTCACAAAGGACGTCTCATGATGCCTATTAAAGTCTCTAGTGAAGAGATGAGAGGTTCATAGAAATATGACGGTCTCATGTAACTCTTCGGATACTTGAGTAAATTAAAAGGCAGAAGATCATGGTTAAATTGATGAATGAATTGGAAGAGCTTGGAATAGAAATTGAAAGGGAAACCCAAATCAATTTATTCTTCACAATTTGCCTGGATGTTTTGAGCAAGTTCTACCTGAAATACGAAAGTTGTATATGGTGGGAAACTTCTAACAAAACATGTGGCAAAAGAAAGCCATTTTTCATCATGATGTGAACAAGTTTAATATCTTATTAACTAATGGTTTAAAAATGATTAGTGATGGCATCTACTGACACGAAGTATGTAGATACTGGAATTACTAAATGTTTATCACTGAGTAAGGATAAGATTATTAATAACATGGGTAAAACTACAAAGGTAGTGGCTATTGCAGTGGGAGTTGTTTATTTATCTCATGATAAGAATAAACGATTGATTATGAGAAATTGTCTTTAAGTACGTTTCATAGAAAGAATTTAATTTCGGTTTCTATGCACTAACGGATGGATACTTCATTTCATTTAAATGACATGGTCATAGAAATGAGGAATGAGGCTATAATCCGTTAAAGTACATTGGTGGATAATTTGGATACTCTTGAATCATGCACATCCCACAGATGCAATAAATAGTAATTAAATAATGCATCTTCTAATATTAGTAAGAGAAAGGAACCTTCGAAAATGAACTAAACATACATTTGGCGTCTATGACTAATTCATTTTACTTGAGTAGGATTCAAAAGTTGATAGCCGATAGACCGTAAGGTTTATCTGAAGTGGAAACTATCGGACTTGCGAGTCGTGCTTGGAAGTAAAATTGATTAACTGCCTTTTCAAGACTGTGGGGTGTAGAGCCAAAGATATATATGTTGGAATTAGTTCATTCTGATTCAAGCGAACCTAACAATATCCAGGCGAGAGGTGGTTATGAATATTCAAAGATTATTCTGGAAATCAATATATTTATATGATGCACTGCATGTCTAAGTTCTTTGATTAATTCAAGAATTGCAAGGCTGGTACAGTGAAGCGTCATGAAAAATATATTAAGACATTACGATTTAATCGTGATGGTGAATACCTCTTAGGATAGTTAGGAGCTATTAATCAGAGGTTGAGATTAAATCTCAAGTTGACTACACCGGGCATGCCCCAGCTGAATGGTGTGGTGGGCAGAAGGTATTAGGATCTTATGGTTATGATTAGATAGATGATGAATTATTTGAAATAATTAAATTCATTTTATGGACATGCCCTAGATACAGTAATTCGTGAAACGTTTATCTGTATATGGGATATCCTAGAAAAATGGAGAGTGATTTATTTAGTCCAAAAGATCGAAGGGTGATTGTCAACACAAACACTAGATTTTTTGGAAAAGGACTATGTAATAAATCACAAGCCCATGTATAAGTTGTTCTAAAGGAAGTGAGAGGAAAACACTAAGTATAAGTACCAAGTGTACAAGAGGATATACCACAAGGTAAACTGCATCGCGTGTCACGTCTGATACACAATTACATGTAGTGTCTTGTCGTAGTGGGAGGGTTGTGTGACAACTCATAAATATATGTTTGGGAGAGTCGTGAGACTTGATCCCTAGTGAACATGGTATTATCCCACGGATACGACGTAGCACTACAAGATTAAAATGCGGAATCTTAGTAAGTTGCAATGTACGTTGAAATAGAATCTACGGATTCTATATTAAGTCTGGGAACTTGTATGACCACTAAATGGTGTAAAAACCATTGCAAGTGATCATAGGAAATAAAAGAGGATCATACGGAAAGGTGAAAATCTTGGAAGCAAAGCTTGTTGCGAAAAGATGTACTCAGAAAGAAATGGTTCGATTATGAGGGAACATATTCGCTGGTAGCTATGCTTAAATTGATCCAGATTCTTTTATTTATTGCTGCTCATATTAAATTATGAGGTACAGCAAATAGATGTCAAGACAGCTTTCCTGATTGGAAGTCTTGAGGAAAACATCTATGTGAAGCAACCAGAGTAATTCATTGCAAAGTACTAATAGCATTTTGATAGTAAGCTTAAAAGTGTCCAGCGATGGACTAAAGCAAGTTTTAAGATCGTGAAGCATCTGTTTTGATTAGATAATCCAGTGGCATGGATTTAAATCAATGAGCGGATGAGTCTTGTGTGTTGTAAAGAGTGACGGAAACATGGTGGTATTTCTTGTACTATACGTAGATAGTATCTTGCTCATTGGAGACAATGAAAGAGTATTATCGGGCGTATGGGTACGGTTAATAAAGCGGTAGTGATGAAGGACTTAAGAAAGGCAAAATACATCCTTTTGATCACGGTAATACGGATCACAAGAAAGGATGTTATGTTTATCTCAAGTTTCATAAAATCATACAGTCCATACTCGTTTAGCATGTAAATTTATCTAAGTGAATGTGTCTTTGAGACGCAAGAAGAAGATATAGTAGATGAAAGCGGTTCCTTATGCTTCGGCGAATAAGGAAGCTTAATCTAAAGAATGCTATGAACGAAGTTGGATATCTGTGTTGCTGAACGCATGAACAGAAGGTATCAACGTAACCCGGAACAAGAATGATGAACTGTAGTAAGACATATATAAAGTGCCTGAGAAGGACTGGAAATAATATGTGGATTTACTAAACAGATTCACTGCTTCTTGTGGATTACGTAGATTCAGATTTTTTAGTCAGATTGGACGCCAGTAAATTCTCCTCAAAGGTTATGTGTTTAATCTTAGGAAGTAGAGTCATAATGTGGAGGAGTGTTATATAGAAATATATTTCAGACTCCGGACTCCATCATGGAAAGATGATAAATTGGAGCCTATGAGGCAGCCAAAGTATCTATATGACTCTAGAGACTTCATGATGGACTTTGAAGTGTTTCTAAGTTTGCCCAAGGTAATCACAATTTACATTGATGATATGGGTGCAGTTGCAAACTTGAAGAAATCACAAGTCCATAAGGCAATTAAACACATGGAGCGCGAGTACCACCTGTTACGAGAAATCGTATGATGAGGCGAAGGTTGTTGTCGCCTAGATTGCATCGGATGATGACCTAGTAAACCATTTACAAGGACCTTAAGGCGAGAGCTTTTAATGGTCGTGTAAGTGGGAGTAGGAATCAGATGTATGGCAGAAGACATGACAGCATAGTCTTTTAGTATAAGTGGGAGATTGTTGGATTGTATACTAAAAGTCTAGCTTTAGTATGAACAATGTCATAACAATATTTGAAATGAGAATCATTGATCAAATGATTGCATCTTATAATTTATTTTATATGCATGATGCAATAGTCCATTTACTTTATACTGTAGATAATATGTTGTGCGACAACACGCGGAAGATCATATTATCGGTTTCCTTATAAAGTATAAACAGATGCTCACAACTGAGATAGACGGGGACTCTCTATCGGTATGGTTGTAGTGTGGTTTGGTATTAGCTTGTCTTGGCTATAGAATCACATTAGTGCACTTGTGTGTATTGAGCAGGACCGCTTGAGATCGTTCTTCTTATACTGACTATATAGTAGAACTTGATCTCTGTTATTATGGAAGTTCGTGCTCTTAATCCCTATACAATAACCTCGACACGTAGGGCAGTATGTATTTCTTTGATTCATCAATGTGTGAGATTTATATGTATTAAATCAACAAACTCGGTGAGTTGGGAAGTAGTGCTGTATCTATGGTGTGCTGTTGATTGTAGAAGGAATCCATGTCCGTCATAGGTTGATGATGTCCCCTTGAGGAGCTCATAAGGTTTATCATATAAATCTTGCAAGTGGATTAATTTCCGGCATGATAATAAGGTTGAGTGGTACTACTCTCGGATGAGATATTAATTAATTTGAGTTGTCAGGAACTTAATTAATTAATGGACATTGAATATCTTAAACATGGGGAGACTATCGGGCTTATAATAAGAAGGAGCCCAGAACATAATTTTGGGATTGGACGGGTAGTGCAGTAATAATATTTTAGTGGACTATATTATTATTATTGGATTTAATTAAAAGCTTTGGGCTAAGCTTGGTTAATTAAATTCAATTGAGGCCCAGCCCAATTTCTCCTCCTGGTCCCTGCTGTAGCCCAATATATAAGTGAACTCAGCTTCCTGGAACCCTCAGATTTTTTCCTGCGCCTCTTTTGGTGAGAAAAGGGAAGAGAAGCAGATTGAGAGATCCTGCAGACTGTTGCCCACACAACAGCAGGATCACACTTGGGACATACAGCAGAAGATCGAGAGGTGGTTCTCTGCAACGATCAACCTCTACACCAACCCAGAAGTACGGTAAACGGTTTAATTGCTTCCGCTGCTAATTGTTTGCCTTTATTCCTAACGGATCACGTTGAACCGCACGATCCAATTGCCCAACAGGTCGACCTGTCACAAGAGTGGTTCGACCTGTTCAGAAGGTCAAACCTAGGTCGAACCCAAGGGTAAGTTTGTCCAGAAGGTAGGTTCGACCTCGTCACTCGAGGTTCAACCTGTTCCGCAGGTCAAACCCGAGGTTGAACCCAGTCAGGTACGCGTTTTAAGTTGTGTTTTAGAAGGGTTCGATCATTCTTCTTGTTCACCAAACCTCGAACCTTCCCCGAACCTTAACACCCTTGCATAAATTCGTCAATTACACTTGATTTTGCACCGATTACACAACATTACACTCTTAATTCTTGAATTGGACGCAGATTTGGGCGATTTTCGTCGCGCATTAGGGCTTCAGTCGCGTTTTTTAGTGTTGTGTGCAAATTATTGATTGTTAACCATGGGCAAGACTAAAGGTACGTTCTTTCAACTCAATTACCTTAAGATTGAAGTTTATTGCAAGAAATGTGTTGTGGGTAAGTTGATTGATGTTGATTTTGGTTGAAATTCATGGTGATAATTGATATTTTTGAGTTGATTCATATGAATTCATGTTTATTAGTGTGAGATTGCTTGATTAGGGATAGAACTTGAGTTTTATGTGGATTGATCAAGGATATGATGCATCTAGAGGAATGAGCATGGTTTGAATTGTTGATAGTTTGAGTTGTTCATGAAGTTCAATTGTTGAAATTCTTGTTGAATGGCTTGAATTGGTTGATGCATGCTTGTTGTTTATAATTTGAAGATTAAAGGTAGTGTGATTGATAATGTTTTGAGCATGATGAATGAGCAAGTGGTGTTGAGATGATAGTTGGAGTTGATTAAGCATGGATGCTTGAAGTTTTGAGTAGAGTATAGGATATGCTAGTCAAATACTTGTGTTCTTGTTTTGTTGGTTGTGTTGAAATAGTTGTTTTCAGGAAAGGGACAAGGATCAAATAAAGGGAAAGGTAAGGCAGAGGAAGTAAGATAGAAGAAGAGGCAAGACAGGCCTTCGAATGTGGACACAGTGATGAGAAAACTGAGGTTACAAGATCGTTTACCCGAAAACTTTAAAATTCAAATGCAAAATTGGGATGAGATTAAAGAAAAGTAGGAAGAAGTCTCAGACAAGATAGCTCGGACAAGATACAAAGATGATGAGGCCATGAGACTTATGAGCATTAGGGATGATATGACGATGTTGTTCGATCGAGTGGGGATCCGCAGATTTATGGAGTTGAAGAAGCCGACTTACTTCCACGTTACAGCGGAGGTAGTTTGCTCATTTGAGATGGATAAGGACCCACTTGGCTACCCTTATCAGTGCTCATTTCAGTTAGGAAGAGTCCAAAGGAGATGGACGGCTGAGGATTTTAATCAGCTTTTTCAGACGCCTCTAGAGATTTCTCGAGTGGAGAATGGACACTTCAACGCTCATAGGTTTTGGAGGGAGATAACCGAGGAGATCAAAGACTATAAGATTAGGCAGGCTCGTGCGACCTCGATCAAGAATCCAGTGTTGAAATATATGGATCGAGTGCTCGGAAACACACTGTTTGCTCGTTCAGAGGGTGGCTGTGTGTCTAGAGGAGAGCTTTATACCCTATGGTGTATGATGAATGGGGTGCAGTTCAATGTTGGAACATATTTCATCGCGCAGCTGCATCGATTCAGGACCATTAGATTTCAGAAGGTAAACATTGGAGGGTTGCTGATGATTGTAGCTGAGCACTACAACATGGATTTCACCGGCATTACACCTGTTAGAGGAGAGCCCGACTTGGTGATGCTCACATGTGTAAAGGGAGGATTTGCCCACTTTAGAGATGGTGATTGGTTCTTCACGAGAGGACCAAAGCCATTCTACTTTATGTTTCCCTTTGACATGAACAACATGACCACTGTTCGGGAGGCGAGGAACTTGTTGATGAACTCCCTAGGACACACTGCTCTATCTGTGACTGTGAAGACCAATGGGGATTGGAGAGCCGTGGCTAGGTTGTGTGTCGAAGGTAGGTTGGAGGAGCTACAGCAAATTGTGGAACAGGGAGAGTACCATCCGTCACCACACCAGCCATTACAGTGGCCACAGCAGCCCGAGGTCGAGCATCGGGTAGATGAGCAGGCAGAGATAGAGATTCCGGAAGAGGAGTAGCACGACGCACCTCAGCATGAGCCAGCACCGCGTCAACAGCGGGCTATCCCGAATGATACACGGGAGCAGCTCCTCCTTATTCATGAGCAGCTGGTCACGATCGTTGCTAGCCAGCAGGAGACAAACCGACAGCTCGTACTCGCCAACGCCAACTATGCTACGTTGAATGAGAGGTATACGACTTTGAATGAGAAAGTTGGTAGGTTGGGTGATCGAGTTGATTACTTGGATAGACATATCGGTGATCTACACCAGATTGTGGAGCGGAGGCTTGATGATGAGGATGATGATGATGAGGATGATGATGCTCCAGAGGAGTAGTTTTTCAGGTTTTCTTTGATTTCCTCCGATTCATCTTGATTCCATTATTTTTTCTTTTATCTTTAGGTTGGGGTGTGATTCATGCGTGAGTGAAATGTATAAGTGATATCTTGCATGATTGATTGGGTATAAGTTTATTGATTTTTGTGCATTCATATGTTCATGTGTTAATTTCTATTGATGAAAAACATGTTTAGTTGATAAGTATATTGAGTTCTTGTGGAATTGATCTTAATTATGTGCTATGAGGAGTACTAGGATTACCTATGTGAGGATTTGAGCTTTTCAATCATGCTTGATCATGATTATTTTATTCTTGAGAGGATCATTCATATGAACGTATTCTAGAACTTGGCTTTGAGTCTTGTGTGAGACTTATGGTTGATAAATTGCAAGGACATGATCTTAGGCCGTTATTTCGTGATTAAGTTACTTAGCCAAATTTATCTTTCCTAATGATTTTATTAACCTTTGGATGTCCCGTTGAGCCGTTAAAGCTTTTTCTTTGGTAGCCGAAGTGAATAACCTTATAAGCCTTTACTTGAGCTTGATTAACCTAATCATTGGTAGAAAGAGTGGAGGTGAGTAAGTGTTGCAAGAAGAAAAGGAAGATAGAATATGGTTGGAAGGAAAGAATATGGTTAAATCTTATTTAGGGGTAGTGCCCGAAACTGGTACCCCGATTGTTTATACTTGGTGTGTGAAGCTTAGCAGCTGATGACCTATATACATGAGAAGGGTAGTGCCTGAAACCAGTACCCGAATTGTTTAAAAAGATGATGTTGATGCCATGAAAAGAAGGAAAATTCAGAAATTTTACAAGTTCAAGAGACGACATTGGAGGAGAACTTTCTGTAAGAAGAAGAATTCGAGAACCTCCAAGGTAACTCTCTACTAGTGTCTTAAGCCACTAAGTCCAAATTTTCCTACCTTTTTCCAAAGAGCCAACATTACAACCCAAAAACAAGTCCTTTGTGATCCTAGTGAAGAGTTGATTTTTGAGTTGATTATAAGTTGATTATGGTTACACGTGAATATGAAGTGATATGAGTGTTTATATTAACCTATATAGTGCCTCACGCACTTGAGTGAAAGAGAATAAATACTTATCGTGTGAGCGAAATTACTTAGTACTCCGAATGGTATGTGATTTGATTGGTTTTGCATGAGTGATATATATGAAGCAATTAATACTTGTTTGATTGAATGAAGTTGCATGTGTGATATGTGTTGTACTTGATCTTGGTGAATTATACACGACTACTGTGGTTTGATTTGGTTGCCTCGGGATGAGCAACATGTAAGTTTGGGGGTTTGATGAGTGTGTAAATTCACAAGTTTGGCACCATGTTTTGTGCTAGTTTTGGAGAGTTTCGACCACGACGTTGGGGTTCGACCTGACAGCTGGTCGAACCAGGAGCGGAAATTGTCCAGTAGCATGGTTCGACCTGAGTTTCGACCTGTGAGGGAGTGGTTCGACCTGTACAAGAGGTCGAACCAAGTGTAGAATGTGTCCAATAGCAGGGTTCGACCTGGGGTTCAACTTGTTGGCCAGTGGTTCGACCTGTTGACGAGGTCGAACCAAAACGCAGAAACTTACCTTATCTGGATTTTTGAGGCCAAAACGTGTGGGATCACTTGAAAAGCCCATTCCAAGCCCTAGAGACGTGATTACAAGTATAAAAGGAGGCTCATGCAGTCAAGAAAAAGGTCGAACAATCACGAAGAAGGACGACGCGTGAATCATAAGAGGAGTCTATCCGGAGGGCGGTGATAGAGGTGTAGCTGGAGATTCAAGTAAGATTGGTCCATCTAACCATGATTGTTCTTAGATCAATCATGGGCTAGAGCCACTTCGGTAGTTCTAGGGTTATGAAGGTTTCATGAGTTAAATTTATATTTCGTGTGTATACTCCGTACAACACTACTTGTGGTTTAGTTTATATAAGATTGCACGTTTTTAATCCATACTCATAGTTTTTTTGTGCATCAATAATTGTTGTGTAGAGTCTGAATGCATAACATGGTTATTGGTTGACTGCATTCACTAATGAGCAGGGTTTATTGTTATAATTCTAAGTGAAAGGATTCCGAAGTCTTATTAGAACTGTCTTATATGAATGTTTGTTAATTAAATTGAATTCGGGTTAACAAGTAGGATAAAGAGTATAACTTTATAGTACCTAAAAAGGGAGATCAAATCGGGTTAGAGTACTAAGTGCACAGGAAATAATTAATTATGATAGTATCTAGAAAGGGAGGTAAAGTATACGTCTTGCTTTGAGGATATTTACACGTGTCAAAAGCTTATCTATTTGTGTCTATAGAATAGATTTGTATGGTCTAGCGATGGGTCCATAAATCACAAGGCAGAGTCGGACATCGACACACGAAAGTATGAATTAACGAATGAAACTGGATGGCCTGACGAACTACCTATTATCTTACTTGATCACAACTACTATTTTCTTGTTTTTGTTATTTAATTACTATTTCAATTATTACTTAATTTACAAACCAAAATTACAATTCTCAAAATAGTCATAATCTACTAGAACGTAATTAAATCGATATTTATCCGTCCCGTGGATTCGATATTTAACTTGGTCACCTTCGAAACTATAATTGATATCCTTCATACTTGGGGATTAATTGTGTGTTGAGAAAACGCTCATCAGTTATCCATAGCCGTGTCCACCAACCCTTGCATGGGACTTCCGGATGCGGCAACATCCGGTGTTTCCACCACGACAAGAGCCATGGAGCTGATGTTTATCTCCATCTCCATCTCCATCCGGTCGGCCTCTATGGAGCGCGCCAAGGCGGCGCCATCATCCAGTGATGGATTATCCACCAAGACTGCCTACTTACGTGTTTTCTACCTTTCAATATCCTTCGCACGTTCCTTCATCTATTTGAATGAGTCATCACTCACACACACATCCGTCAATGCCTTGGAAGGCGTCTTACTCCTTGATTTCTTCCCCATGAGAGAAAAAACCTAGGCGGATAGCATGAACAAGAGAAGCCTCTCTACCCCGCCGTGGGGAGCTGTGTGATCAAGTCGGCTATTGTCGGCGAGAGACGCCGGCAACTAAGGGGGAAGGATGGTCAAAGTCGAACGATGATTGCCGAGGCTGAGGGCAAGAGGCACCGACAGTCATGAGATTGCTTGCGTGAAAAGTTATGGAGCGAAATTTTGGAAACCTAGTTCCGAAAATTTTTATGCGTGCAATAACTCCATTCACTTGGGTCTCGCCTGTAAATACATATATAGGGGGTGTGTGCTTAATCAAGGGGTTGGCAAGGGTGATGTGTAGACACATGGGCATTGGTTGCGAAGCACCAAGTCCACGGGTAGGCACGCCGCCATGCCCTATTCGGGTCTTTGGCCAGGCACTTTTCGTGTGATTTCCGGCGAGTTCCCGACGGCACTTCCAGTGGGGAATTTTTCTGGGAGATTTCTCCGGCGTGCCCCAACACACATGTGGGCATCCCCCAGCGTGCCTCGGTACCCGAAGTGGACATCCCCTGACATACCGCCACAGCCGACATGGGCGTCCCTTGTCTAGTTCAATATCTGAGCATCCTCGTATGTTCCTTTTTGATCGAATGGCCAACGTGGCTAGTGTTTCTTCGCATCTAGCAGGTCGTGCTCAGGTTTTCTATTTTTCATCTAGTCTTTCTTGAAAAGTTTCTCCATGGGGTGGTTTGGCGATGGGATTCACACCCAAGCAATGCATACGTGATGGTGCGTGAGTGGTGAAGAGCTATTAGACTCGGCTGTCATCGGTTTCACCATGTTGGATTCCCATTGATATGGCAATCGTCCGTACAATCAGTCATTTTCCACCTTGCACTGCTGCTCCATCTGGAAATGCAGTGTGGGGGATGTCAGGGCCCGCATCGTGCCTAGCAATATAAGGGTGCTTGGTCATCGGGCTACGACACGATGCTTGAATTCTCGGTTATGGAGCACAGAGCAACCATGAGGCCACGGTGCCTCCATCGTCCACGTAGAGAGAATTCAATGCTCCTTGCAAATGACCATCATGCGTGCCTTGGTCCGAGTGCCCCCATAGCCCGTATCATGCTGTTCCGGCATCAGTGAATAATGCTACCTAGTTGATCCTGCTAGTATTCGTATGCTTGTTTCAAAGATTAAGCCATGCATGTGTAAGTATGAACTAATTCAGACTGTGAAACTGCGAATGACTCATTAAATCAATTATAGTTTGTTTTTATGGTACCTGCTACTCGGATAACCGTAGTAATTCTAGAGCTAATGTGTGCAACAAACCCCGACTTCTGGAAGGGATGCATTTATTAGATAAAAGTTCGACACGATAACTGCTTGTTGCTACGATGATTTATGATAACTTGACAGATCACACAACCCTCATGCCGGCGATGCATCATTTAAATTTCTGCCCTATCAACTTTCGATGGTAGGATAGTGTCCTACCATGGTGGTGACGGGTGATTGAGAATAGGGTTCGATTCCGGAGTGGGAGCCTGAAAAATGGGTACCATATCCAAGGAAGGCAGCAGACGCGCATATTATCAAATCCTGACATGGGGAGGTAGTGGCAATAAATAATAATACCGGGCTCTTCGAGTCTGGTAATTGGAATGAGTACAATCTAAATCCCTTAACGAGGATCCATGGAGGGCAAGTCTGGTGCCAGAAGCTGCGGTAATTCCAGCTACAATAGTGTATATTTAAGTTGTTGTAGTTATAAAGCTCATAGTTGGACTTTGGGTTGGGCGGGCTGGTCTGCCTTCCGGTGTGCACCGGTCGCCTCGTCCCTTCTGTCGGCGATGCGCTCCTGGTCTTAACTGGCCAAGTCATGCCTCTGGTGCTGTTACTTTGAAGAAATTAGAGTGCTCAAAGCAAGCCTACGCTCTAGATACATTACCATGGGATAACATTATAGGATTTCAGTCTTATTACGTTGGCCTTCGAGATTGGAGTAGTGATTAACAGGGACAATCGGGGGCATTCGTACTTCATAGTCAGAGGTAAAATTCTTAGATTTATGAAAGACGAACAACTGGGAAGCATTTGCCAAGGATGTTTTCATTAATCAAGAATGAAATTTGGGTGCTCGAAGACAATCAGATACCGTCCTAGTCTCAACCATAAATGGTGCCGACCAGGGATAGGCGGATGTTGCTTAAAGGACTCTGCCAGCACCTTATGAGAAATCAAAGTCTTTGGGTTTTAGAGGGAGTATGGTCGCAAGGCTGAAACTTAAAGAAATTGATGGAAAGGCACCACCAGGAGTGGAGTCTGCGGCTTAATTTGACTCAACACGGGGAAACTTACTAGGTCCAGACATAGTAAGGATTGACAGAATGAGATCTCTTTCTTTTTTTTAGGTAAATGGTAAATAATATATAGATAAACGTAACAGTTACAACAAAACAGCGATACAAACACCATCTAGAAAGAATGGTGCATAAAGAAAGGGCAAATGAGGTTTAAACAGGACCTCAAAACTACCACAGAAGGACATATGGTAGAAGGGAAAGGCGTAACTCCCTATTAATCCATACCTCATTGGTCTCATTAAAACCTACTAATAAAAAACCCCCCAATGGGGAAAAACCATAAGTAGCAAAAAGAGCACCAACAATAGAGAAAGAGGCATGAATGAAACTCCAACTATACAAGATGGCGAGAGTGAAGAATGATACAACTAAAAATTCTCCAACCATACCAGGATGGCGAGAGAATTACCAAAAATAACAAATAGACAGGGCATACCCCGGTCTAACAACAATGCACACAAAATACACTGGGCAAACCAGGTAAAGAAGACAAGCTAATACAAGCTCAATACTAGAACTTGATGAAATCCACAGGATAGATCTGATAAAGAATCTTGTAAATCGTTGATTGAAGATTCCCAACGATTGTATCAACATCAAATGCCGCAGCATCAAAGATCAAGGCATTCTTAGCCCTCCAGATTTTGTATATAGTAGAGATAAAAGCAACCTGATGAGCATGCACCATCACGACCCCAACAGTAGGCTCTTTCTTCAACCATTTGATGACACTTAAAATAGTAGACATGGATCTACCCATACCAAGCCAAGCTCGAATCTTGAACTAAATAGCAACAGTAGACCTGCAATGAAAAAAGAGGTACTGTGAGGATTCATTAACACAACCACACAAAGGACATACCTTGTCAATATCCAAAAATGATAAGTTATCTCTGGTTTGGAGCCTCCCAAGAATGGCCAACCATGTGATGAAGGAGAATTTAGGAGGAATATAATTTTTCCAAATCATATTCTTCCAAATATTCTTTTCACCTTTCAAGCTGAAAATATCATAGACAACAGAAGTATCAAGGCCCTTCGGAGTACTCCACCCCGAAAACTCATCAATGACACTACTCATATTACCAAGCTTCACAAAGAGATCATCCCTAATATCAATAACCCACTTGAGGAGGGGGGAATCTCTCAAGTTAGGTTTCCAATCCCAAATAGTAAAATCTTTAATGTAATAATGATGAACCCAACGAATCCATAGGGAATCAGATTTAAGGTGAAGGTTCCAAAGGATACGAGATAAAAGAGCATTATTCCATGCTTTAATATCACGAATACCCAATCCCCCTTCCTCATAGGGTTTACAAATATCAGCCCAACAGACAAACGGTCTTTTCCCTCCTCACAAAAAAGCTCTACAAAGCTTTAGAATACGATCAATGACAGCACAGGGGAGGGGAAAGATTTGAAGCCAGAAACACTCTACACCTTGGACGACTGAGCGGATCAGCTCAATTTTACCTGCATAAGAGAGTTTTAGAAGACCAAGAGTTGATATAGTTAGAAATGCACTCAAAGAGCGGGGCATAGTGGACAACATTAAGCTTTTAAGAAGGCAAAGGGACACCAGATAACGGACAGGGAGAGAACCAACAAGAAAGTTCAGAAGACTACGAATATCATCCATGTCCATTACATTAAAACCAGCCATAAAAATACAGGATTTATGGGGGTGGATACCAATGCCAGAGGTGCGTATGAAGGAATCAAGGCAATCAACAAGAATCTTGACATAAGTGGGATCACCACGAGTAAAAAGCATAAGATCATCCACAAATACCAGGTGAGAAATACCAAGATCAGCACATTTGGGATGAAAATTGAAATCAGAGTTAGTAGTTTTAGATCTTAACAACCTCGACAGGTAATCCATGCAAAGAATAAGGAGAGAAGGGGACATCGAGTCACCCTGTCTGAGGCCTCTCTTACCAGCAAAAAATTCCTTCCAAGAACCATTCACAAAAATAGAGAATGAAGGGGTGGAAATGCATTGCATGATCCAAGAGATAAAAAGTGGGGAAAAACCTAAACCCTGGAGGACATCAGCAAGGAAGGACCAAGACACAGTATCGTAGGCTTTTTGAAGGTCAAATTTGATAGTGCATCTAGGAGAGGTGCGTGATCTAGCATAGTCCCGCATTAACTCTTGAGCAAGAAAAATGTTATCAGTGATATTCCTACCACTAACAAAGGCTGCTTGGGATTTATCAATAAGGATAGGAAGAATAGGAGCAAGCCGATTGGAAATGATCTTGGTAATGGCTTTATAAACAACATTACAACAAGCAATGGGCCTAAAGTCAGAGACAGAAGCTGCATGATTAGATTTGGGCACAAGAGATATAATGGCACGATTTAGTTATTTTAGGATCAAACCATTTTGGAATAATTCAGAAACAGCCTCAGTGACAAGGTCGCCCACAGTATGCCAAGAGTTTTTAAAGAACCCTGCAGAATAGCCATCAGGACCAGGAGCCTTTTCCTCACTGATAGAGAAGATAACTTCTTTTATCTCACAAGAGAGAATAGGTTCAGTGAGGTCAAAGGCATGTTCAGGGGATAAAGAAGGACCCCAATCAAACACATGAGAATTAATAGGAGTTCTCGGGGTATCCACGCCAAACAAGTTGGTATAGAAAATATTAAATTCATTAGCAACATGGTTAGGAGATGTGGTAGGAAAACCATTAATTCCAATAATAGAAGCAATATAATTCCTAGAAGCATTCCTCTTAATAATGCTATGAAAGAATTTGGAGTTCTTATCATTCAAAGTAAGAAAGTCGCACTTAGCTTTTTGGGCCAAAAAGCTCCTCTCTGCATCAGAGAGAAAAAGAGCTTTGGCACGAAGATGTTTAACATGCTCAGACAAGATCAAATCTGAAGGATTACGGTCAAGAAGCAATTGATTTTGCATAAGCTCATCAATTGCTGCTTTAGACCTCGAAGAAATGTGGGAGAAATGTTGAAAGTTCAGAGTTTTAAGGTTAGACTTCAACACCTTTAATTTCTGACAGAGAACATATTGAGAAGTACCACTGAAGTAAGAATCCCAAGCAGAGGATACCACAGAATGGTAATTAGGAAGAAGAGTCCACATATTAAAAATTTGAATAGTTTCTGGGTGGAACAAGGTTGGGAGAATAAGGACACAATAGTAGGTGAATGATCAGAAAGACAACCTGCAGGGGGAAAAACAACAGTACATTGGAAGTCATAAGATTGCCAACTAGGGTTAATGAGAACCCTATCAAGCTTACACCAAGTACTATTATTATTCCAAGTGAAAAACAAACAGAGGACTGGACATCAGAAAGAACCAGAGAAATGCACAAATCTTGGAAATCCTTAAGATCATAGGCAGTGACGGGCGCACCCATTTTTCCTTAGGATTTTTGATGCAATTGAAATCAGCAAGAACAATCCAAGGACTCGAGAGAGTGTGGCCAAAATGGAGAAGAGAATCCCAAAAGGCCCTACGATTAACAACCGTATATAAACCATAAACAAAAGAGATATTTAAAGAAACATGATTCTCCTTACAATAAACCCTACAATGGATGACTTGAGGGGTGGAAGAGTGGACAACTAAATCAACTTTAGAGAGATTCCAAATAATGAGAATATGCCCACCACTAAAAGAATCGAAGTTGTTCACTTGATTCTAAGAGGGGAAATAATTTCTCATCATTAGGTCTAACTTTGGAGGCTTTAGTTTAGATTCTAAGATACCAACAATGTCTAGGTTATGATTTTTTTGAAAACTAGACACAACTTTAAGCTTGAGAGGTTTATTACAACCTTGGATATTCCAAGATGCAAAACGCATTGGGAAACAAAGAGAAAGAGACAACTAACGGCGAATGGAGAGCCAAGCATTTGGAGGAATATAGGGGGTCCTAGCCGTAGGGAAGGCAGAAGAAGTGGAAGGAAGGTTTTTAGAAAATTGGACCACTCCGGGAACTTTGGGGTTAGACTTCCTATTATTTTTAGAAGTCACCAAAGTAAACTCCTTTTCAATAGGAGTCGAGTCAGAAGGAATATTAGGAGCAGACGGGATGGAAGGCACAGATAAACCACCACTCACCAAGTTAATATCCCCAATTCTCAAAGACTCAGAAGCACTATTGTGTAAACCAGATGAACCTAAACCCTCCTTGGGAACAATATCAGAAACACCAATACCACATTTTTTAGAAGAAACAGAGATATCAGCAATACCAGTATTTACAAAGTTGGCCACAGGCCAATTATTATGTAAATTAGAGGCAACAGCCCATTTCCAACCATATCATTTTTTATGCAGGATTAATAGAAGAACTAGGGTCATCAACATCTAGGATAGCAAATCTAGAACCGACAAGGTTCAAAAAGAAGGAGAGTGTTTCGCAAAAGTACCTTTGTTCTTGTCCACCACACGAAATTCAACGTTGTTACCTTTAAGGACCTGCGGCGAAGAGGTACCTATTTGTTGCTTTGCAGCATGGTCTACTTGCTCACCACCCTCCTTAGGGCTGAAAGGAGCCTGCCTTTTAGGTGCATAAGGTGGGGGAGGGCAGTTAGTAGAAAGTTGACCAAATCGAGAGCATAACTTACAAAATTTGGGAGTTTGCTCGAAGATGAGGGGCTGCTCAAGCGCAATATTGTTCGGCAATGTGATGAGTATATTGCTTGGGAGCTCCTTAGAAGCGTCCACCTCCACCAAAATTCTAGGAAAATATATTTTCTTTAATTCCCTTGTGTTTCTGTCAGTACAAAGGGGCTTACCAAGGTGAAAGCAAATTTTCCCAAGTGAATTAATGTGCCAACAATCAAGAGGCAGCCCCGGAAGTTTCACCCACACTGGAACCATCAAATTAAGACACCTAAAATTAAAAAATTTAGGCAGTTTTTGCAGCATGAACGGTTTGGCATAAAGAAAGTGAGGGCCTCCAAACAGAATTTTCTCCATGTCTTCTTGCTTGGTGAATTTGAGGATCACCCAAGCATCATCGTGGGGGGAATTCTATACAGAACACGCCAAGTTTCTACATAATATTTGATTGGCTTGAGCCCTGGAAATTTACTCGCAAACCCACCAATGAGCGAGAATCTCCACTCATCTTCAATATTGAAGACATCCTCACTGGTAAGAACCACTGGCCCCTCTTAAGCTGGAAAGAACTCTAGTTTGCAATCCTCCAATAAGTCTTTGCAGTTCTTGAATAGGCTGGCTGCGTTTTGGATCTTATATTTGGGGGCAGCTGGAACATTGGCATTGGGGGCACCATTACGACCAGTGAGAACATGCTAAGTAGCATCAATGGCAGCATTAGATACTCCATTTACAACATCTGTATCAGGGAAGATCTGACTACTGGAAGAACCCTCATCAAAGTGGTGTGAGGCATCTTTGGAACAAGTGATGTCAAGGTTCTTCGGTAGCAAACCCAGTAAGTGGTCCTCCAGGCAGCAAGTTTGGGCCTTTGAATGATTGAGAGTAGTCTGATTTTGAGGCAATTCAGCACTAGCAGCAGATGGGCAGAAGGCAGAACTACCCTGATTAGTCTCCTCATCCGAGGAAGAAGCAAAATCACCGAAAGTTCCAGACAAATCAGCCTTCAAGGAACCAGAAATTACAGCTTTATTCTTCCCATGGTGCATCGGATGGACATGAACAGGCTGTTTTTTCTTAACCGGAGGTGAGTGAGATTTCTTCTTTTCCATTAGTACCTACAGCATAAACACGAACCACAGCAGCAATGAAATAGGAGATGGAAGAAAGAAACAACAGCAACCATAGAAGGGGGAACACAGCATAGAAAGTACAAGAAGAGAAATCACAGCAACCTGAAGCTAGAACCACAGAAGAGGCACACAAAGGGGAACAAGGAAAAAACAACAAGAAAATGACAAAACCAACGCAAGGAACAAAACCCACACAAAACACAATAGCAACCCAAAAGGTCAGGAAGAGAGGGTAAGAACGACAGAAAGAAACCAAGTAAACTATGGAAAACTAGCACACTAGACCAAACAACCAGCACACCCAACACACACAAATATTACAAAACCAAGATAGAGAAACTAAATTCACACACACAGCGAACAACAAGCCACACACACACCAAGGCAGAAGAATAACACTAAATAAACAAGCATATAACACATAAAGGCAACAAGACAGACACCAGCACAGGAAAAAACAAGCGAAATAACACACACTAGAGACAAGACAAGAATAGAAAAAGATAGAACCAACCGCAAGACAAACCTAGACAAAAGACTAGACACGGCTAACACCAAGAGAAATAAGAAGGGAACAACAGTGCCAAACACACTATGAAAAGAGAGAAAGGAGAAAAAGAGACACAGACGAGAAAGGTTAAAATGAAAGGAATGAGCTCACCTGAATCTGCAGCCAACATCGCCAATTGGAAAAAGACAAGAATCAGCAGACGGGAATGAAGGAGCCTAAATGGGAACCTAGCAAGTGCAGCAACAGCCTTCAAAAATAAGACACCAACCAGGACAGAAATGGGAGATCCGACCCAAATAGGGAAGAGCGCGCTAGAAGACGGATAGAGAACCTCCAAACAGAGTAGCCGCACTAGACTCAAGAGGCGCCGCCTGACAGAGATTACCGCCACCAATCACGAACTAAGAAACAGAGCAGCCATTCCAAGCCAAAGATGCCGCCACCCAAAGCCCTTGAAAACACACCGCCAGCAAATCAAACTTTGCTCTGCCACTGACCGCAAACCAAGAGGCGCATCGCAGCAACCCACTGAACTCCACCTCCAGAAACAAAAATGTTGCCGTAATACACTCGAAATCACAAACCCTAGATGTACCGCCACAGGAAGAAACCAAAGCGCCGTTGAAAACTGAACCCAGCTGGAAAAAATCAATGGCCAACTCGACCATCGGTTACCAAAACTGGAGAGATTCACGCCCAAATGGCGAAACCCCAAAGGGGGAACCCAAGCTACGTGCAAGCACAAAGGGATTTAAGAAAACAAATTTGATTAAGGATAACCAAATAATGAAATAAACAGTAATCCGATAGTGGATAATCTAAAGAATAATCGGATTAAGCACCAGGAAAGTAAAAATCTAAAGAAGGAAAGAACATTCGAGAGGCGCCTCTAGAGAGAAAACTTCTAGAGAGAGAAATACTCTAACCCCACGAGAGCTCTTTCTTGATTCTATGGATGGTGGTGCATGGCCGTTCTTCGTTGATGAAGTGATTTGTTTGGTTAATTCCATTATCAAACGAGACCTCAGCCTGCTAACTAGTTATGCGGAGGTATCCCTCCGCAGCCAGCTTCTTAGAGGGACTACGACCTTTTAGGCCATGGAAGTTTGAGGCAATAACAGGTCTGTGATGCCCTTAGATGTTTTAGGCCGCACGAGCGCTACACTGATGTATTCAATGAGTTTATAGCCTTGGCTGACAGGCCCAGGTAATATTTGAAATTTCATCATGATGGATCATTGCAATTGTTGGTCTTCAACGAGGAATTCCTAGTATGTGTGAGTCATAAACTCGCGTTGACTACGTCCCTGTCCTTTGTACACACCGTCCATCACTCATACTGATTGAATGGTCCAGTGAAGTGTTCAGATCGAGGCGACGTGGGTGGTTCGCCACACGTGATGTAGCGAGAAGTCCACTGAACCTTATCATTTAGAGAAAGAGAAGTCGTAATAAGGTTTTTGTAAGTGAACCTGCGGAAGAATCATTGTCGAAAATTGTAATGCAGACCGCGAACATGTTCAGAAACACCTGGGTTCTGCATCATCGGCTAACCCCCATGCCGCGTGCCTAGACCCAATGATGCTCTCGCCATTCAAGCCTAAAGAACTTGGGCACGGGACGCACTAAGAAATATAAACAGAGCATCCCCCGCCAAATGCCCCATCCGTGGGAAGCTTCGGGGATTGGGACACCCATCGAATGTCTAAATAACTCTCGGCAATGGATATCTCGGCTCTCACATTGATGAAGAATGTAGCGAAATGCGATACTTGGTGTGAATTGCAAAATCCCATGAACCATCGATTCTTTGAACGCAAGTTGAGCCCAAAGCCACTAGGCCAAGGGCACGCCTGCCTGGGCATCAAGCATCGCGTTACCCTCTTCTCGAGCCCAAATGCGCGGCGTGGGTGGAGAGTGGTCTCTCGTGCACGATGCCGCACGATCGGCCAAAATGTGATCCCCTGGCGATGCACGTTATGACACGTGGTGGTTGAACCCTCAACGCGCGCTGTCGTGGACCACCATGTTGGGACGCATGATCAGACACAATGGCATGTGCGAGCACGTCACCTTCAACCGCAACCCAGGTCAGGCAGGATCACCCGTTGAGTTTAAGCATATCAATAAGCGGAGAAAAAGAAACTTATAAGGATTCCCCTAGTAACGGCGAGCAAACCGAGAATAGCCTAACTTGAGAATTGGGCAGCCACGCTGTTCGAATTATAGTCTGGAAAAGCATCCTCAACTGTGGATCGGAGTCGAGTCCCCTGGAATGGCGCTCCATAGAGGGTGAGAGCCCCGTTGCTCTCGAACCCTGTCGCACCATGAGGCACTGTCGGCGAGTTGGGTTGTTTGGGAATGCAGCCTTAATTGGGCGGTAAATTCCATTTAAGGCTAAATACAGGCGAGAGACCGGTAGCGAACAAGTACCACGAGGTAAAGATGAAAAGGACTTTGAAAAGAGAGTCAAAGAGTACTTGAAATTGTCAGGAGGGAAGCGAATGGGGATCGACGATGCATCCCGTTCGGATGTGGATCGGCAAGAGTCGATCTGCCGATCGACTTAGGACGTGGACCAGCACAGATCGGGTGGTCGATATGCTCATTGTATATGCTCATGTCATGCCGATCCAGTGGACCAGCATAGATCCAGATCGATATGCTCGTGCGTGCCTCGGCAACTGAGCACTCCTGGTGCTTGCCTGTGGGCTCCCCATTCGACCCGTCTTGAAACATGAACTAAAAAGTCTTACATGTGCGCAAGTGAACGGGCGATTAAACTTGTAAGGTGCAAGGAAGCTGACCGGCGCGATCCTCCCGAGGGGTGCACCATCGACCGACCTTGATCTTTTGAGAAGGGTTCTAGTGAGCGTACCTGTCGGGACCCGAAAGATGGTGAACTATGCCTGAGCCGGACGAAGCCTGAGAAAAATCTGATGGAGGCCCGCAATTATACTGGCGTGCAAATCGTTCGTCTGACTTGGGTATAGGGGCGAAAGAATAATCAAACCGTCTAGTAGATTGTTCCCTTCGAAGTTTTCCTTAGGATAGCTGGAGCTCTAGTGCGAGTTCTATCGGGTAAAGCCACTGACTAAAGGTATCGGGGGTGCAATGCCCTCGACCTATTCTCAAACTTTAAATATGTAGGACAGTGAAGCTGCTCCATTGAGCCACGCCAAAGAATCGTGAGCTCCAAGTGGGCCATTTTTGTTAAGCAGAACTAACAATGCGGGATGAACCAAAAACTGGGTTATGGTGCCTAACTGCGCACTAACCTAGATCCCACAAAAGGTGTTGGTCGATTAAGACAGCAAGATGGTGGTCATGGAAGTCAAAATCCACTAAGAAGTGTGTAACAACTCACCTGCTGAATCAACTAACCCCGAAAATAGATGTGCTGAAGTGCGCGACCTATACCCGGCCATCGGGGCAAGGGCCATGCCCCATTGAGTAGGAGGGCCCAGGTAGAGCGGTCATCGGTGCAAATCTTAGTGGCCGAAAAGGGGAAAGGTTCCATGTGAACGACACTTGAACATGGGTTAGTCGATTCTAAGGGTCGGGAGAAGCCTAACAGACAGCGCGTGCTCCGAATGAGAATCGGGTTAAAATTCCGAAACTGGGATGCGCGGTTGACGACAATGTTATGGAGTCTTGATACATCGGCGGGGGCCACGGGAAGAGTTATCTTTACTATTTAACAGCCCGCCCACTCTGGAAACGGTTCAGCTAGAGGTAGGGTCCAGCTACTGGAAGAGCACCGCACGTCGGGTGGTGTCCGGTGTGTCCCCGACGGCCCCTATAAATCTAGAGGATCGAGTACAGTCCTCGCTCGGTCGTACTCATAACCGCATTAGGTCTCCAAGGTGAACAACCTCTGGTCGATGGAACAATGTAGGCAAGGGAAGTCGACAAAATGGATCCGTAACCTCGGGAAAAGGATTGGCTCTGAGGGCTGGGCATGGGGGTCCCAGTCCCAAACCCATTGGCTGTCGGTGAACTGCTCGAGCTGCTTGCGCGGCAAGAGCGAGTCATCTCTTGTTGGCCAGGGGACGGACTGGGAATCGCTCCCTCGGGGGCCTTACCCGAGCATCGAACAGTCGACTCAGAACTGGTACGGACAAGGGGAATCTGACTATTTAATTAAAATAAAGCATTGCGATGGTCCCTGCGGATGCTCACGCAATGTGATTTCTGCCCAGTGCTCTGAATGTCAAAGTGGAAAATTCAACCAAGCGTGGGTAAATGGCGAGAGTAACTATGACTCTCTTAAGGTAGCCAAATGCCTCATCATCTAATTAGTGACACGCATGATGGATTAATGAGATTGCCACTATCCCTGTCTACTATCCAGCGAAACCACAGCCAAGGGAATGGGCCTGGCAGAATCAGCGAGAAAAGAAGACCCTATTGAGCTTGACTCTAGTCCGACTTTGTGAAATGACATGAGAGGTGTAGGATAAGTGGAAGCCAAAAGGCAAAACTGAAATATCACTACTTTTAATGTTATTTTACTTATTTCGTGAATCAAAGGCGGGGCATCGCCCCTCTTTTTGGACCCAAGGCTCGTCCCAGTGGGCTAATCTGGGCGGAAGACATTATCAGGTGGGGAATTTAGCTAGGGCGGCACATCTGTTAAAGATAACGTAAGTGTCCTAAGATGAGCTCAACGAGAACAAAAATCTCATGTGGAATAGAAGAGTAAAAGCTCGTTTGATTTTGATTTCCAGTACGAAATCAAATCGTGAAAGCGTGGCCAAATGATCCTTTACACCTTCAGAATTTGAAGCTAGAGGTGTCAAAAAAGTTACCATAGGGATAACTGGCTTGTGGCAGCCAAGCGTTCATAGCGACGTTGCTTTTTGATCCTTCGATGTCGGCTCTTCCTATCATTCTGAAGCAGAATTCACCAAGTGTTGGATTGTTCACCCACCAATAGAGAACGTGAGCTAGGTTTAGACCGTCATGAGACAGGTTAGTTTTACTCTACTGGTGATAGTGTCGCAATACTAATTCAACCTAGTACGAGAGGAACCATTGATTCGAACAATTGGTTATCGCGCTTGGTTGAAAAGCCAGTGGCGCTGAGCTACCGCGCGCTGGATTATGACTGAATGCCTCTAAGTCAGAATCCATGCTAGACGCGATGCATGCACACGCCGTCCGCTCCCCGACCCACAGTAGGGGCCCCCGTGCCCCTAAGGGCACGTGTTATTTGCCAAGCCCCCATGGCGGACTAGCCATGTGGGCCGCCTCGAAGTACAATTCCAATCGAGCAGCGGTAGAATCCTTTGCAGACGACTTAAATACACGACGGGGTATTGTAAGTGGCAGAGTGGCCTTACTGCCACGATCTGCTGAGATTCAGCCCTTCGTCGCTTGGATTCAACCCCCCTCCCCGATCCTCCCACATAAAACCCCATTCCCACCGCGAGGTTTGATAGATTTTGGATCGAAAACCTACAAGTCCCAAAAAAAAATTCCAAGTCACGAGATTGCACCGACCCACCCCCACACGTTCTGAGGGAAAAATCAAATGGTATCTAGGGAGAACGCGATCAAGTACAAAGTCATGGGCAATCCCAGGCACAACCTATGGGCAATCCTAGGCAATGGGCATGGGCAACCGTGGCCATGGGCCATGGGATGGGCCAGCGTGGCCTTGGCACGGGTAAACCGTGGGCAACAGTCGTGGGCATACGTGGGCAACCCCCATGGGCAATCCTAACCAACGAGAGTGGGCAACTGTGGGTATGGGCCAGGGCATGGGCAAGCATAGCATTGGCTCGGGCAAGCCATGACCCTTGCATGGGCCACGGCATGGGCAAGCATGTGCACAGGCAAGAGTGGGCAACCCCCGTGGGCAATCCTAGGCAACGGCCATGGGCAACCGTGGGCAATCCTGGGCAACGGCCGTGGGCAACTGTGGGCATGGCCATGGCATGGGCAATCCTAGGCAATGGTCGTGGGCAAGCCGAAGGCATGGGCCATGCAAGCGTGGCCTGTGCATGGGCAACCCGTGGCAACGGGCATGGGCATACGTGTGCGACCCCCGTGGGTAATCCTAGGCAACAGACATGGGCTAGAGTGGGCACGCCTAGGCACCCATTGTGGGAAATCCTAGGCAACGGGCATGGGCAACCCCCATGGGCAAATCCGTGGCAATGGGCGTGGGCAACCCCCATGGGCAATCCTAGGCAACAGGCGTGGCAACCACCGTGGGCACGCCTAGGCAACGGGCCTGGGCATCCTAGGCAACCATAGGCAGCCCGACATGATTCTTCCTGGGCAATCCTAGGCAACCCCCGTGGGCAATCCTAGGCAACCGTGGGCAACCATAGGTATCCATGGACAACCCTACGAGGTTCTTCCTAGACAACCGTGGGCAACCTTAGGCAGCCATGGCAACTCGACGAGGTTCGGCATGGACAATCCTAGGCAACCCCCGTGGGCAATCCTGGGTAATCGTGGGCAACTATGGGCAGCCATGGGCAACCCGACGAGATTCTTCCTAGACAATCCCTGGCATGGGCAATCTGAGACAACCATGGGTAGCTTGACGGGATTCTTCCTAGGCAACCATTGGCAACCATAGGCTGCCATGGGCAACCCGACGAGGTTCGACATGGGCAATCCTATGCAACTCCCATGGGAAATCCTGGGAAATCGTGGGCAACCATGGGCAGCCATGGGCAACCCGATGAGGTTCTTCCTAGATAACCCCCGGCATGGGCAATCCAAGGCAACAGGCATGGGCAATCTTAGGCAACCCGACGAGGTTCTTCTTAGGCAACCCCCGTCAACCCTAGGCAACGGACCTGCCCAGGCAAACTATTAAAAATGAATTCGAATCTCGAAAGTGAAATTTGACTCAAAAAAAGAATTCCTTGCACGAGAGGTCTCACCTGTGAATGATATGTTAATTATTCAAAAGCAGTAGGCCGAAGCCAAAGTCACAAAAATCCTAATTACAACACCAATAGGAGCAACCTAAATGCAAAAATTACCACCTATCTAGATAACGAAATTACCACCTAGCCAAAGTCACAAAATGCTCAAATCTAATTACATGCATAACAATTGAATTAATCAAGCTATTCAGGGAAGGTCGGGCACCCTTAAAGGGCGCTTCGTTCTGGGCCTTCCAAATGAGAAAAATGTTGCCGTAAAGGGAGAGCGTCCAAATCCTCCTATATCAAACATGCACACGCCGATCCTTGCTGAGCCACTTGAAGCCGGCCTTCAAAGTGGTAACCTATCTCCTCCACTCCACTTCATTTCTCACTTGATTCCAGACATACTTCGTGAATGGGCAGCCGAAGAAGAGATGGTCTCTCATCTTAGGGGCAACAACACAAAGCACGCATTCCACCGGGCCTTCATATTGCCTCCATCTATCCATGGCAAGCAGACGATTCCTTAGGGCAATCCACATCCTGAACGATTATTTCTGTGGAACCCACAGACTCCACAGCTTCTTGTAGATAAACTGTACTGGTACAGTGGTGGCAGCAAGCCAGTACAGTTTGCCTACAAGAAGCTTTTCCATCTCCAACACAACGCGAATGAGGTGACAATGTCGCCTTTGATTCATGCTCGAACTCTATCCCTCACACGAAGAATATCCTTCCACACTATTAAAGTGCTGTAATTAACCTCAACATCCCAGCACGAAGAGGTCTGAAGATAAATAACATTAATCCACTTAATCCAAAGAGACTTTTTCTCCAGATGTACATCCCACAACACACCGCATAGGGCTACATTCATCCAGGTGAAGAAGCACCCCTTAGACTTAGCATCATCCAACCCCAATTCGACACATAACTCCTCAAAATTGACCCTGCACCAGTTCCGATGGGATGGACCTATTACAAAATTCTCTTTCGGCCTCCTGATATAGTTAAAGTCTCCCAGGATCATCTAAGGAGAGTTAACTGTAGGGACAACCGAAGAGAGATGACACCATAGGCTATGCCTGTCAACAACGTCATTACGAGCGTACACAACACTGATGAAGAACTCCTGTTGAGAAATCAAACAGCGAACCAAACCAGAGATACATTGCTCATGTAGCACAACATTACTAACAGAAATCAAAGTGGAACCACAATCCCTCCACCATCAACAATGTCAAAATTACTCACAATATTCCAACTAGGAACAATTCTACCCACTATGTCTCCCACATTATCAGTAGATAATCTAGATTCAAGAAATTCAAATAAACACACTTTATGTTTGCGAACTAACCTACGGGCTGCTCGCTGCACATGGGGGGCTGCAAGCCCTCGTACATTCCATGATAAAATCTTCATCGACGACCTTTGGGGGAAGAGCCCCTCCTCGTCTTGGCCCATTGCCCTTACCTGGAAGTTCCTGGATAGTGATTCTAGGTCCGCGTTTGCGTCCATCAGCCTTTAGCGGGAAGCTGGGAGGAGGGGAGCATCCTAATCGCCCTATGGCCTCCTCATCTTCTTCTTCCATTTTCGACGCCCAAGTTTTCTTAGTGTTGACTTGAGCGGGCTGTTTCCCATCCCGCCTGTTGATCCTCCAGTCATCAGGATCCAGGTCATCTAGGATTTGGTACTTTCCGAATGAAACAGCCCCAACCGGTTCGTTAGTAGGCTGAGGAGCAGTTCCCTTCTTCTTCCTGCTTCTACTTCTCGCCTTCTTCTTTTTATTATTTTTTGAGCCAACCTACTGAAAACCCTCTTCATCGACTTTTTCATCCATATGTGTGGACTTCTGTGGAATTTCCTTCTCCCCCTTATCTCTGCCATCAAGATGTCACAGTTGCCTACCAAGTGGACAAACTTTCTGCACTTGGTACAATACCCTGGGAGGCGCTCGTAAAGCACAGATTGCATATAGTTTGCCCAGCGGAAGTTGAAGGTGACCTCCTTTTGGAGCTCTTGCGAGACATCAATATCAATACGCACTCGAACAAGTGATAGCTTATCAGCTTTAATCGCGGTATCATCTACCATAATAGGCCGACCGATCAGAGAAGCAACCTTGCTAATGTGATTCCTCGACCACAACTCTAATAAAAATGATGGGAGACAAATCCAGACCGGTACAAGGGAGATTTCACGATCATCAAATTGAAAAGCTCTGGGGAGCCTTTCAAGCATGAGGTATCATTCCCAAATAGAGTGAGGAGCTTTATCCAGCACCTTTCGTACATCCTCCTCTGAGCAAAGCCAGAAGATAATCCATCCAGACTGATGCATGACGATGGTGTATTTGACACCTATGAGCGGCATACGACATGAAGAGCCTGTATCCCCGGGAAATGTCCCGAAAAGTACCCCACTAGCATGAATTTCCAAGCATCAGAATCATCCTTTAGATCCATATAGGCTACTCCATCACAGGGTGCGATGTATTCGAGTTTCCTATCCGGATCAATATTGTTCTTGTTGACAAACTTAGAGTTGTCAATCAGTTCCTTGGGAGTGGAACCCTTTCCCAAATCACTCTGCCCCTTGCACTGGAATCCTTGATTACCGCCCAGCTGCCTAAGCCTAGCCGACATGCCCTCGCTCAAGATAGCATCTCCCAAAGCCAGCCGAGTACTCCCGCCTGCGCTTGGCGTGGCCTGCCGACCAGGGGAGCCAAAAACACATGCGGAGATATCCTGTCAAAAGGTTCCATGCACCTGCTGAGTGCCAGCCCCCGCCTATCGAGAACCATTGGCATTTTCGGGAGCTATACTAGTCTACTGAGAGGAATCGGCAGGCCTATCTTCATGCCAGGTCTCAGCGCCATCTTGCCTGGAGTCTCCACCAGGTTGCCGAGAAGGCAAGTTGGAGGAGACTCAACATCAAGCCTGCGCTGAGCACCCAGAGTTGCACTCCGTCTCCCATCTGCAGAGACTTTCTTCCTTAGACTAAGGTTTCGAAAAATAGGAACAACGGGGGTTGACTCCTCCATGTATGTATCCAGGAAAGCTCGTGTGGGGTTATCCAATGTGGAAACATCCAGAGTATCCACCACCATGAGAGCCATGGAACCCGCGTTAACCTCTGTCTCCATCTCCATCCAATCAGCTACTATGGACCACGCCAAGGCAGCGCCATCATCCAGTGATGGATTGTCCACAAGACTGCCTCCTTTTGAGTTTGTTTTCTCTCAATCTCCTTTGCACAATCCTTCACCGATTTGAATGAGTCATCAACCACATGCACATCCATCAACGCCTTGGAAGGCGTCTTACTCCTTGATTTTTTTCCCATGAAAGGAAAAAATCTAGGCAGATTCTATGAACGAGGGATGCCTCTCTACCACCGTCGTGGGGAGCGGTGTGATCATACCAATCATGGATAGTGAGAAGTGCTAGAAATAGGAATGAGGATGAATGGTTTTGAAGTATGATCAATGGGGCTGAAGGCGAGAGGCACCAACAGCCATGAGTTTGCTTGCAGGAAAAGATAGAGAGCAGAATTTCGGAACCCTAGTTCTGAAAATTTTTTTAAGCGTGCAACGACTCTCTCTCACTTGGGTCTCACCTGTAAATACATATACAGGGGGCGTGTGTTTAATCAAGGGGTTGGCAAGGGTGATGCATAGACATGTGGGCATCGGTTGCCAAGCACTA
>CM043003.1:12755958-12845958 GCA_023678885.1 Pogostemon cablin | reverse complement strand
ATGGGCCATGTAAGCGTTGTCTGTGCATGGGCAATACTAGGCAACAGGCATGGGCAACCCCCATGGGCAATCCTAGCTAAAGGGAGTGGGCAAGCGTGGGCATGGGCTAGGGCATTGGCAAGCGTGGCCTTAGCACAGGCAAGCCTTAACCTTGCATGGGCCACGGCATGGGCAAGCGTGGGTAACCCCCGTGGGTAATCCTAGATAATAGCCGTGGGCAACCGTGGCCATAGGCCATGTCATGGGCAAGCCTAGGCTACGGCTGTGTGTAAGCCGTGGGCATGGGCCATGCAAGCATGGCCTGTGTATGGGCAACCCGTGGCAATAGTCGTGGGCATACGTGGGTGACCCACATGGGCAATCCTAGCTAACGGGAGTGGGCATCCGTGGGCATGGACCAGCAGGGCATGGGCAAGCGTGGCCTTGGCACGGTCAAGCCGTGGCCCTTTCATAGGCCACGGCATGAGCAAGCGTGTGCACAGGCAATCGTGGGCAACCCCCATGGGCAATCCTAGGCAACGGCCATGGCCAACCGTGGGCATGGGCCATGGCATGGGCAATCCTAGGCAACGGCCATGGGCAACCGTGGCATGGGCCATGGCATGGGCAATCCTAGGCAACAGTCGTGGGCAAGTCGTGGGCAAGCCGTGGGCATGGCCCATGCAAGCGTGTCCTCTGCATGGGCAACCCGTGACAACGGTCATGGGCATATGTGGGCGACCCCGTGGGTAATCCTAGCCAATAGGAGTGGGCAATCGTGGATATGGGCTAGCAGGGCATGGGTAAGCGTGACCTTGGCACGGGTAAGCCATGGCTCTGGCATGGGCCACGGCATTGGCAAACGTGTGCAAATGCAATATTGGGCAACCAACGTGGGCAATCCTAGGCAACGGCCATGGGCACCCATCGGCATGGGCCAGTACATGGGTAATTCTAGGCAACGACCGTAGGCAAGCTGTGGGCATGGGCCATGTATGCTTGGCCTGTGCATGGGTAATATTTGGCAACGGGCGTGGGCAACTCTCGTGGACAATCCTAGACAACGGGAGTGGACAAGCGTGGGCATGGGCTAGGGTCATGGGCAAGCGTGGCCTTGGCACAGGTAAGCCTTGGCCCTTGTATGGGCCACGGCATGGGCAAGCGTGTGCACAGGCAATCGTGGGCAACCCTCGAGAACAATCCTAGGCAATGGCCATGGACAACCGTGGGTATGGGCCATTGCATGGGTAATCCTTGGCAACGACTGTGGGTAAGCTGTGGGCATGGGCCATGTAAGCGTTGTCTGTGCATGGGCAATACTAGGCAACAGGCGTGGGCAACCCCCGTGGGCAATCCTAGCTAAAGGGAGTGGGCAAGCATGGGCAGGGGCTAGGGCATTGGCAAGCGTGGCCTTAGCACAGGCAATCCTTACCCTTGCATGGGCCACGGCATGGGCAAGCGTGGGTAACCCCCGTGGGTAATCCTAGATAATAGCCGTGGGCAACCGTGGCCATAGGCCATGTCATGGGCAAGCCTAGGCTACGGCTGTGTGTAAGCCGTGGGCAGTATAGGCAACCCGTGGCAATGGTCGTGGGCATACGTGGGTGACCCCCATGGGTAATCCTAGCTAACGGGAGTGGGCAACCGTGGGCATGGGCCAGCAGGGCATGGGCAAGCGTGGCCTTGGCACGGTCAAGCCGTGGCCCTTTCATAGGCCACGGCATGAGCAAGCATGTGCACAGGCAATCGTGGGCAACCCCCATGGGCAATCCTAGGCAACGGCCATGGGCAACCGTGGGCATGGGCCATGGCATGGGCACTCCTAGGCAACAGTCGTGGGCAAGCCGTGGGCATGGCCCATGCAGGCGTGTCCTCTGCATGGGCAACCCGTGACAACGGTCATGGGCATATGTGGGCGACCCCGTGGGTAATCCTAGCTAATAGGAGTGGGCAATCGTGGATATGGGCCAGCAGGGCATGGGTAAGCGTGACCTTGGCACGGGTAAGCCATGGCTCTGGCATGGGCCACGGCATGGGCAAACGTGTGCAAAGGCAATATTGGGCAACCAACGTGGGCAATCCTAGGCAACGGCCATGGGCACCCATCGGCATGGGCCATTACATGGGTAATTCTAGGCAACGACTGTAGGCAAGTTGTGGGCATGGGCCATGTATGCGTGGCCTGTGCATGGGTAATATTTGGCAACGGGCGTGGGCAACTCCCATGGGCAATCCTAGACAACGGGAGTGGGCAAGCGTGGGCATGGGCCAGGGTCATGGGCAAGCGTGGCCTTGGCACAGGCAAGCCTTGGCCCTTGTATGGGCCACGGCATGGGCAAGCGTGTGCACAGGCAATCGTTGGCAACCCTCGAGAACAATCCTAGGCAATGGCCAAAGACAACCGTGGGTATGGGCTATTGCATGGGTAACCCTTGGCAACGACTGTGGGCAAGCTGTGGGCATGGGTCATGTTAGCGTTGTCTGTGCATGGGCAATACTAGGCAACAGGCGTGGGCAACCCCCGTGGGCAATCCTAGCTAAAGGGAGTGGGCAAGCGTGGGCATGGGCTAGGGCATTGGCAAGCGTGGCCTTAGCACAGGCAAGCCTTACCCTTGTATGGGCCACGGCATGGGCAAGCGTGGGTAACCCCCGTGGGTAATCCTAGATAATAGCCATGGGCAACCGTGGCCATAGGCCATGTCATGGGCAAGCCTAGGCTACGGCTGTGTGTAAGCCGTGGGCATGGGCCATGCAAGCATGGCCTGTGTATGGGCAACCCGTGGCAACGGTCGTGGGCATACGTGGGTGACCCCCATGGGCAATCCTAGCTAACGGGAGTGGGCAACCGTGGGCATGGGCCAGCAGGGCATGGGCAAGCGTGGCCTTGGCACGGTCAAGCCGTGGCCCTTTCATAGGCCACGGCATGAGCAAGCGTGTGCACAGGCAATCGTGGGCAACCCCCATGGGCAATCCTAGGCAACGGCCATGGCCAACCGTGGGCATGGGCCATGGCATGGGCAATCCTAGGCAACGGTCATGGGCAACCGTGGGCATGGGCCATGGCATGGGCAATCCTAGGCAACAGTCGTGGGCAAGTCATGGGCAAGCCGTGGGCATGGCCCATGCAAGCGTGTCCTCTGCATGGGCAACCCGTGACAACGGTCATGGGCATATGTGGGCGACCCCATGGGTAATCCTAGCCAATAGGAGTGGGCAATCGTGGATATGGGCCAGCAGGGCATGGGTAAGCGTGACCTTGGCACGGGTAAGCCATGGCTCTGGCATGGGCCACGGCATGGGCAAACGTGTGCAAAGGCAATATTGGGCAACCAACGTGGGCAATCCTAGGCAACGGCCATGGGCACCCATCGGCATGGGCCATTACATGGGTAATTCTAGGCAACGACCGTAGGCAAGCTGTGGGCATGGGCCATGTATGCGTGGCCTGTGCATGGGTAATATTTGGCAACGGGCGTGGGCAACTCCCGTGGGCAATCCTAGACAACGGGAGTGGGCAAGTGTGGGCATGGGCAAGTGTGGCCTTAGCACGGGCAAGCCATGGCCCTTGCATGGGCCACGGCATGGGCAATCATGTGCACAGGCAATCGTGGGCAACCCCATGGGCAATCCTATGCAAAGGCCGTGGGCAACCGTGGGCATGGGCCATAGCATGGGTAATCCTAGGCAACGATCGTGGGCAAGCCGTGGGCATGAGCCATGCAAGCGTGGCCTGTGCATGGGCAATCCTAGACACGGGCGTAGGCAACCCCAGTGGGCAATCCTAGCCAACAGTAGTGGGCAAGCATGGAAATGGGCCAGGGGCATGGACAATCGTGTCCACATGCAATCGTGGGCAAGCCCCTTGGGCAATCCTAGGGAACGACCGTGGGCAACCGTGGGCATGGGCCATGGCATGGGCAATCCTAAGCAACGGTTGTGGGCATACGTGGGCAACTCCAGTGGGAAATCCAAGCCAACGAGAGTGGACAACTATGGGCATGGGCTCGGGTATGGGCAAGCGTGGCCTTGGCATGGGCAAGTCGTGGCCCTAGAATGGGCCATAACTTGGGCAAGCTTGTGTACAGGCAATCGTGGGCAACCCCCCTGGGCAATCCTAGGAAAGACCATGGGCAACAGTGGGCATGGGCCACGACATGGGCAATCATAGGCAACAGCAGTGGGCAAACCGTGAAAGCATGGCCTATGCATGGGCAATCCTAGGTAACGGGCATGGACAACCCCCGTGGGAAATCCTAGCCAACGGGAGTGGGCAAGCGTGGGCATGCGCCAGGGGCTTGGGCAAACGTGGCCTTGGCACAGGCAAGCCTTGGCAACCCCGTGGGTAATCCTAGGCAACGGCCGTGGGCAACCCCATGGGTAATCCTAGGCAACGGCCGTGGGCAACCATGGACATGGGCCAGGACATGGGCAATCCTAGCCAATGGGAGTGGGCAACGGTGGGCATGGGCAAGCATGGCCTTGGCATGGGCAAGCTGTGGCCCTTGCATGGGCCACGGCATGGGAAAGTGTGTCCACAGGCAATCATGGACGACCCCCCTGTGCAATTCTAGGCAATGGTCAAGGGTAATCGTGGGCATGGGCCATGGCATGAGCAATCCTAGGCAACTGCCATGGGAAAGCCATTTGCATGGGTCATGCAAGTGTGGCTTGTGCATGGACAATCCTAGGCAACGAGCGTGGGCAATCCCCATGGGCAATCCTAACCAATGAGAGTGGGCAAGCGTGGGCATAGGCCAGGGGCATTGGCAAGCGTGGCCTTGGCACGGGCAAGCCTTGGCCCTTGCATGGGCCACGGCATGGGGAAGCGTGGGCAACCCCCTTGGGCAATCCTAGGCAACTGCCGTGGGCAACTGTGGCCATGGGCCATGGCATGGACAAGCCTAGGCAACAGCCATGGGCAAGCTGTGGGCATGGGCCATGCAAGCATGGCCTGTGCATGGGTAACCCGTGGCAACAGTCGTGGGATTACGTGGGCGACCCCCATTGGCAATCCTAGCCAACGGGAGTGGGCAACCGTGGGCATGGGCCAGCAGGGCATGGGCAAGCGTGGCCTTGGCATGGGCAAGCCGTGGCCCTTGAATGGGCCACGGCATGAGCAAGCATGTGCACAGGCAATTGTGGGCAACCCTAGTGGGCAATCCTAGGCAACGGCCATGGGCAATCGTGGGCATGGGCCATGGCATGGGCAATCCTAGGTAACGGACGTGGGCAACTATGGGCATGGGCAATCCTAGGCAATGGCCGTGGTCAAGCCGTGGGAAAGCCATGGGCATAGGCCATGCAAGCGTGGCCTGTGCATGGGCAACCCGTGGCAATGTTCGTGGGCATACGTGGGCGACCCCATGGGCAATCCTAGCCAATGGGAGGGGGCTACCATGGGCATGGGCAGGCACGGGAAAGCCGTGGCCCTTGCATGGGCCACGGCATGGAAAAGCGTGTGCACAGGCAATCGTGGGTAACCCCCTGATCGAATCTAATTACATGCATAACAATGGAATTAATCAAGCTATCCGGGAAAGGTCGGACACCCTCAAAGAGCGCTTCATTCCGGGCCTTCCAAATGAGGAAAACACTATTGTAAAGGGTGAGAGTCCACCTCCTTCTATCTCGAACGTGCACACGCCAGTCCTTGCTGAGCCACTTTAAGCTGGCCTTCAAAGTTGAAACATGTCTCCTCCACTCCACTTTATTTTTAACCCTGTTCCAGACATACTTCGTGAATGGACAGCCGAAGAAGAGATGGTCTCTCGTCTCAGGGGCACCAACACAAAGCACGCATTCCACTGGGCCTTCATATTACCTCCATCTATCCATGGTAAGCGGACGATTCCTCTGGGCAATCCACAACATGAACGAATGTTTCTGAGGAACCCACAGACTCCACAGCTTCTTATAGATAAGGTGGCAGCAAGCCAGTACAGTTTCCCTACATGAAGCTTCCCCATCTCCGAGCACGATGAAAATGAGGTGATAATGTCGCCTCCAATCCGTGCTCGAACTCTATTCCTCGCACGAAAAATATCCTTCCACACTATTGAGACACTATAATTAACCTCAACATCCCAGCACGAAGAGGTCTGAAGATAAATGACATTAATCCACTTAATCCAAAGAGACTTCTTCTCCAGATGTACATCCCACAACACTCCGCATAGGGCAACATCATTCAAGAGATCGAAACCCCTAAGTCCCAGTCCACCCTGTTCCTTAGGAAGGATCATCTCCCCCCAACGAACTGCACCCCTTGGGGATCTTCACCATAGTAATCCAAAAGTTCATCACTCCATACACTACCGACTGAATGAGCTCCAGTCGGTCTGCACAGGAGAGCAAATGCATGGACCAGCCTCTAATCAAATTGGATATCCGAGTGATGAGAGGCTCGAAGGTAGACTCCAAAAGTTTGCTTCCCTATAGCGGTACTCCCAAATAGCGAACGAGAAAGGTACCTTCCTGAAAAGGTAATAACTCACGGATCCCCTATTCTTCAGCCTCCGGAATACCCGCCATAAACAAGTGAGACTTATCCGTGCTTATTTCCAAGCCTAACATTCTAGCAAAAAGATCCCAAGCCTTAGTAACAGCTTCTGCAGAGGAGCGGTTGCCATAGGCAAAGATGATCTGGTCGTCAGCAAATGCTAGGTGAGTAATCCCTTCTTTAGCACAATGCCGAGAGTGATGCTTGTAGTTCTCTCTCACAGTAAGTCTCCTAAAGGGACGATAAAAGTAATCCATGCAGAGAACAAAAAGTAAGGATGACAGAGGGTCCTCTTGACGCAAGCCCCTCTTACCATCGAAGTATCCCTCTCGAGTGCCATTGACAAGGATGGATAATGAGGTGGTGGTGACGCATTCCATGATCCATCATATCATATGCTGGGGAAACCTCAACCTTGTAAGAAGTCCACATACGATGTCTTGCCCATCCATAATTCTTCACAATTTCCAGAGCAAGATTTTCAGCAACCAGCCCATCCATGAGATCCATTAGGCGTCCCAAAATAACTCTAGAAATAATCTTATAAAGTACATTGCAGCACGAGATTGGGCAAAAATCTCGTACTGTGGGATCGTGCTTCCCTTTTGGGATGAGTGTAATAAATGTAGTATTCATCTGTCGCAGCAACTGCCCGGATTGGAAGAATTCCTGGACAGTGATCACAACATTTGATCCTACTACGTCCCACACATCCTGAAAGAATGAGTTCGTGTATCCATCCAGTTTAGGAGCCTTGTCACCATTCATTCTCCACACGACACCCTTAATCTCCTCGGTCGTAATAGGCGCTACAAGTTCCTACGCTTGCTGATCACTCAACAAATCACCCCACTTGAACACACTATAACAATCAGTGTCATCACAATCACCTGTAGTGCCAAGTAAGTCCTTGTATAACGTGAGAAATTCTCCAACGACTTCATCTCGGGAGAAAGTATGCTCGGATTCGGTATGTATGGAGGGGATGACATTCCTTACGCTATTGGACTTAATCTTCTTGTAAAAAACCTTTGTAGGTTTATCCTGATTGATCAAATACTCTGCCCTGGCCCTCTGAGAAAAGAATAGATGCTCAACATGGCAAAGATAGTCGACCTTCTTTGTCGCCTCACGAACTTTGTCCCATTTCTCAGTGCGACCTGGATCAGCATGGCTCTATAGCTGAAGGCTGTCAAGCTCCAATCTAGGTCTCTCTGCTCTCTCAGCAATGTGACTGAAGTCCCTCTTGCCAAGAAAATGTAACTTTGGCTTAAGAAGTTTTAGCTTGCGGCATGTACTGAATTAAGCAGTACCCCAAACATGTGCGTCCCATACCTCACGCACAATATCCTGGTAACCACTGCTAATCCTCCACATGTTCACATATCTGAATGGTCTAACTTTTGAGTGCTCGGTGTGAAACACGGATGCTAGTGCAGGGCAATGGTCTGAGGTGGCTCCCATGGGTAGGAACTCGAACTCCACTACACTTGAACTCGAACTCAAACAGTGAACCAAACCAGATATACATTGCTCAAAGAGCACAACATTTCTAACAGAAATCATAGTGGAATCCCACACAACCTCAATCCGTCTACCATTAACAACATCAAAATTATTCACAATATTCCAACTAGGAACAATTCTACCCACTATGTCCACCACATTATCAGCAGATAATCTAGTTTCAAGAAATCCAACTAAACACACTTTATGTTTGCGCACTAACCTATGGGCTGCTCGCTGCGCACGAAAGGCTGCAAGCCCTCGTATATTCCATGTTAAGATCTTCATCGGCGACCTTTGGGGGAAGGGCCCCTGCCTTGTCCTGGCCCATTGCCCTTATTCGGTAGTTCCTGGATAGTAATTCTAGGTCCTCGGTTGCATCCATCAGCCCTCGACAGGAAGCTGGGAGGAAGGGAGCATCCAGATCGCCCTACGACCTCCTAATCTTCTTCTTCCATTTCCAATGCCCAAGTTTTCTTAGTGTTAACTTGTGCAGGCTATTTCCCATCACGCCTGTTGATCCTCCAGTCATCAGGATCCAGGTTATCTAGGATTTGGTACTTCCTAGATAAAACAGCCTCAACCGGTTCGTTGATAGGTGGAGGAGCAGTTCCCTTCTTCTTCCAGCTTCTACTTCTCGCCTTCTTCTTTTTATTATTTTTCAAGCCAAATTGCTGAAAACCCTCTTAATCGACTCCTTAATCCCCATGTGTGGACTTTTGTGGAATTTCCTTCTTCCCATTATCTCCGACATCCACGACGTCATAATCTCCTACCAATTTGCAAAACTTTCTGCACTTGGTACAATACGCTGGGAGTTGCTCGTAAAGCATAGATTGGGTATAGTTTGCCCTGCGGTAGTTGAAGGTGACCTCATTTGGGAGCTCCTGTGAGACATCAATATCAACACGCACTCGAACAAATGATACCTTATCTGCTTTATCCGAGGTATTGTCTACCATAATAGGCCGACCGATCAAAGAAGCAACCTTGCTGATGTGATTTTTCATCCACAACTCTAATGGAAATGACAGTAGATGAATCCAGATCGGTACATGGGAGATTTCCCGATCAGCAAACTGAAAAGATCTCGGAAGCCTTTCAAACATGAGGTATAGTTCCTAGATAGAGTGAGGAGCCTTATCCAGCACCTTCCGTACATCCTCCTCTGAGCAAAGATGGAAGATAATCCATCCAGACTGATGCATGACAATGGTGTACTTAACACCCCATGAGCGATTGATGGCATGGAGAGCCTGCATCCCCGGGAAACGTCCCAAAAAGTACCCCACCAGTGTAAATTTCTAAGTATCAAAATCATCCTTTGGATCCAAATAGGCTACTCCATCATAGGGTGCGATGTATTCGAGTTTCCTATCAAGATCAATGTTGTTCTTGTTGATAAACTTGGAGTAGTCAATCGGTTCCTTGGGAGTGGAACCCTTTCCCGAATCACCCTGCCCCTTGCACTGGAATCGCTGATTACCGCCCAACTGCCTGAGCCCTGCTGACGTGCCCTCGCTCATGAGAGCATTGCCCGAAGCCTGTCGAGTACTCCCGCCCATGCCTGGCGCAGCCTGTCGAGCAGGAGAGCCAAAAGCACGCGCAGAGACGTCCTGCCGCGAGGTTCCTTGCGCCTGCTGAGAGCCAACCCCCGCCAGCCGAGAACCATCTGCATTTCCGAGACCCACATTATTCTACCAAGAGGAATCAGCAGGCCCATCTTTATGCCGAGTCTCAGCGCCAGCTCACCGGGAGTCTCTGAAAATTTTTGCATGTGCAATGACTCCCTCTCCACTTGGGTCTCGCATGTGAATGATATGTTAATTGTTCAAAAGTAGTAGGCCGAAGCCAAAGTCACAAATACTTTAATTACAACTCCAATAGGAGCAACCACAATGCGAAAATACCACCTATCTGGATAACAAATGCTCAAATCTAATTACATGCATAACAATGGAATTAATCAAGCTATTTGGGGAAGGTCGGAAACCCTCAAAGAGCGCTTTGTTTTGGGCCTTCCAAATGAGGAAAATACTATCGTAAAGGGCGAGCGTCCACCTCCTCCTATCTTAAGCGTGCACACGCCGGTCCTTGCTGAGCCACTTGATGCTAGCCTTCAAAATGGTAACCTGTCTACTCCACTCCACTTCATTTCTCACTCGGTTCTAGACATACTTCGTGAATGGGCAGCCAAAGAAGAGATGGTCTCTCATCTCAGGGGCACTAACACAAAGCACATATTCCATCGAGCCCTCATATTGCCTCCATTTATCCATGGTAAGTAGACGATTCCTCAGGTCAATCCACATCCTGAACGAATATTTCTGAGGAACCAACAGACTCCACAATTTCTTGTAGATAAACTATACTGGTGCATTGGTGGCAGCAAGCCAGTACAGTTTGCCTACAAGAAGCTTCCCCATCTCCAAGCACGACGCAAATGAAGAGACAATGTCGGCTCCGATCCGTGCTCAAACTCTATCCCTCGCACGAAGAATATCCTTCCACAGTATTGAGGCGCTGTAATTAACCTCAACATCCCAACACGAAGAGGTCTGAAGATAAATGACATTAATCCACTAAATCCAAAGAGACTTCTTCTCCAGATGTACATCCCACAGCACACCACTTGGGTCTCGCCTAAAAATACATATATAGGGAGGCGTGTGCTTAATCAAGGGGTTGGCAAGGATGATGTATATACACGTGGGCAACTGTGGTCAAGCACCAAGTCCACGGGTAGGTACACGGCCGTGCCCCATTCGGGTCTCCGGTCAGGCACTTTTCCTATGATTGCCGACGAGTTCCCAATTGCACTTTTAGTGGGGAATTTTTCTAGAAGATTTCTCTAGCGTGCCCCGACACCCAATGTGGGCATCCCCTGACGTAGGCATCCTTTGTCCGATTCAATTTCTGAGCGTCCTCGTATGTTACCTTTTGATAGGATGGCCAATGTGGCTAGTGTTTCTTCGCATCTAGCGGGTTGTGCTCGGGTTCACTATTCTTTGTCTAGCCTTTCTTGTAGAGTTTCTCCGTGTGGTGGTTTGTCGATGAGATTCGCACCCAAGCATTACGTACATAATGGTGTGTGAGTGGTGAATGACTTGATCGCATGCGTCGTGTCCCTGCTACAACGGCAAAGGCATCGTGTGACAACCTCCTCAATAGTCAGCACGAGAGTTGTTAGCCTCAGTCGTCATCAGTTTCCCTGTGCTGAATTCCCATTGAGATGGCAACCGTTCGTACAATCAGTCATTTTCCACCTTGCATTGCTTCTCCATCCAGTAATGCGGTAGGGGAAGACGTCACCTTAAGGATGCTTGGTTTGTCGGGCCACAACACGATGCTCGAATTCTCGGTTATAGAGCATAGAGCGACCATGAGGCCATGATGCCTCCATCGTCCATGTCAAGAAAATTCAACGCTCCTTGCAAACGACCGTCATGCGTGCCTTGTTTTGAGTGCCTCCATGGCTTGAATCATGCCGTTCTAGCGTCGGTGAAGAATTCAACCTGGTTGATCCTGCCAGTAGTCATATGTTTTTCTCGAAGATTAAGCCATGCATGTGTAAGTATGAACTAATTCAGACTGTGAAACTGCGAATGTCTCACTAAATCAGTTATAGTTTGTTTGATGGTACCTGCTACTCGGATAACTATAGTAATTCTCGAGCTAATACATGCAACAAATCCCAACTTCAGGAAGGGATGCATTTATTAGATAAAAGGTCGACACGAGCTCTGCTCGTTGCTGCGATGATTCATGATAACTCAATGAATCGTACGACCCTCGTGTCGGCGATGCATCATTCAAAAATTTTCCCCATCAACTTTCGATGGTAGGATAGTGACCTACCATGGTGGTGACGGGTGACGGAGAATTAGGGTTAGATTCTAGAGAGGGAGCCTGAGAAACGGCTACCACATCCAAGGAAGGCAGCAAGCGTGCAAATTACCCAATTCTGACATAGGGAGGTAGTGATAATAGATAACAATACTGGGCTCTTCGAGTCTGGTAATTGGAATGAGTACAATCTAAATCCCTTAATGAGGATTTATTGGAGGTAAAGTCTGGTTCCAGCAGCTTCAGTAATTCCAACTCCAATAGCGTATATTTAAGTTGTTGCAATTAAAAAGTTCATAGTTGGACTTCGGGTTGGGCCGGTCGGTCCTTCTTCTGGTGTGCACCAGTCGTCTCGTCCCTTCTGCCGGCGATGCGCTCTTGGTCTTAACTGGTCGGATCATGCATCCGACATTGTTACTTTGAAGAAATTAGAGTGCTCAAAGCAACCCTATGCTCTGGATACATTACCATTGATAACATTATAGGATTTCAGTTCTATAACGTTAGCCTTCGGGATTGGAGTAATGATTAATAGGGATAATCGGGGGCATTCATATTTCATATTCAGAGGTAAAATTCTTGGATTTATGAAAGACGAACAACTGCGAAAGCATTTTCCAAGGATGTTTTCATTAATCAAGAACAAAAGTTGAGGGCTCGAAGATGATCAGATATTGTCCTAGTCTCAACCATAAACGATGCTAACCAGGGATTGGCGGATGTTGGTTAAAGGACTCCACCGGCACCTTATGAGAAATTAAAGTCTTTGGGTTTCGGGGGAGTATCGCCGCAAGGCTGAAACTTAAAGAAATTGATGGAAGGGCACCACCAGGAGTGGAGCTGCGGCTTAATTTGACTCAACACGGGGAAACTTACTAGGTCAAGACATAGTAAGGATTGTCAGACTGAGAGCTCTATCTTGATTATATATGTGGTGGTGCATGGCCGATCTTAGTTGGTGGAATGATTTCTCTAGTTAATTCCATTAACAAACGAGACCTCAGCCTGCTAACTAGCTATGCGGAGGTATCCCTCCGTGGCCAGCTTCTTCGAGGGACTACGACCTTTTAGGCCGCAAAAGTTTGTGGTAATAACAGGTCTGTGATGCCCGTAGATGTTCTGGGCTGCACGTGCACTACACTGATATATACAATGAGTTTATAGCCTCAGCCGACAGGCCTGGGTAATCTTTAAAATTTCATCGTGGTGGGGATAGATCATTGCAATTGTTGGTCTTCAACAAGGAATTCCTAGTAAGCGCGAGTCATCAGCTCGCGTTGACTACGACCCTACCCTTTGTACACACCAACTATCACTCCTACCGATTGAATGGTCCAGTTAAGTATTCGGATTGAGGCAACATGGGCGATTCGCCGCCCGCGATGTAGCGAGAAGTCCACTGAACCTTATCATTTTAAGGAAGGAGAAGTCGTAACAAGGTTTCCGTAGGTGACCCTACGGAAGGATCATTGTTGAAACCTACAAAGTAGACCGCAAACACGTTCAGAAACACCCGAGTTCTGCATCGTCGGCTAACCCCCACGTCACGTGCTCGGACCTAATTAAACTCGCCCCGTTCGTGCCTAACGAACTTGGGCGCGGGATGCGCCAAGGTATACAAATACAAGCATCCCTCGCTGAATACCCCATCCACAGGACGCTTCAGGGATCGGGACACCCATTGAATGTCTAAACAACTCTCGGAAATGGATATCTCAGCTCTCGCATTGATGAAGAACATAGCGAAATACAATACTTTGAACGCAAGTTGCGCCCATCCATTAGGCTGGGGGCACACCTTCTTGGGCATCACGCATCACGTCGTCCCCTCCCCGCATCCGAACATGTGGCGGGGGTGGGGAGTGGTCCCCCATACGCGGAGCCGTACGGTCAGCCCAAATGTGATCCCCCGGTGATGCACGTCACGACAAGTGGTGGTTGAACCCTCAACGCGCGCTACCATGCAACACCGTATTGGGATGCATGATCAGACCCAACAGCATGTGCGAGCACGTCACCTTCGACTATGATCCCAGGTCAGGTGGGATCACCCGCTGAGTTTAAGCATATCAATAAGCGAAGGAAAATAAACTTATAAGGATTTCCCTAGTAACAGCGAGGGAACCGGGAATAGCCCAACTTGAGAATTGGGCAGCCATGTTGTTCTAATTGTAGTCAGGAGAAGCGTCTTCAGCGGCGGACCGGGGTCGAGTCCCCTAGAATGGGGCACCATAGAGGGTGAGACCCCGTTGCTCCCGGACCTTGTTGCACCACGAGGTGCTGTCGGCGAGTCGAGTTGTTTGGGAATGCAGCCCTAATCGAGCGGTAAATTTTATACAAGGCTAAATATGGGCGAGAGACATATAGCGAACAAGTACTGCGAGGGAAAGATGAAAAGAACTTTGAAAAGAGAGTCAAAGAGTGCTTGAAATTGTCGGGAGGGAAGTGGATGGGGGCTGGCGATGTGTCCTGGTCTGATGTGGAATGGCGAGAGCTGGTCCACCGATCAACTCGGGGTGTAGACCAGCACAGATTAGCGTGTAGCTCAAAGCTCGAGCAGTCAATATGCTCATTGTATGGCGCCGCGCCGATCCAGGCAGACAGCGCACCTTGTGTGTGCCTTGACAACTGCGCGCTCCCGGTGCTGGCCTGCAAGCTCCCCATTTGACCCGTCTTGAAACATGGACCAAGGAGTCTGACATGTGCGCGAGTCAATGGGCGATTAAACCCGTAAGGCGCAAGGTAGCTGACCAGAGCGATCCCCCCGAGGGGTGCACCGCCGATCGACCTTGATCTTCTGAGAAGAGTTTGAGTGAGCGTACCTGTTGGGACTCGAAAGATGGTGATCTATGCCTGAGCGGGGCGAAGCCAGAGGAAACTCTGGTGGAGGCCACAGTAATACTGATGTGCAAATCATTTGTCTAGCTTGGGTATAGGGGCGAAAGACTAATCGAACCGTCTATTAGCTGGTTTCCTTTGAAGTTTCCCTCAGGATAGCTGGAGCTCTAGTGTGAGTTCTATCGGGTAAAGCCAATGATTAGAGGCATAGGGGCGCAATGCCCTTGACCTATTCTCAAACTTTAAATAGGTAGGACGGTGTGGCTGCTCTGTTGAGCCGCGCTGTAGAATCGTGAGCTCCAAGTGGGCCATTTTTGGTAAGTAGAACTATCGATGCGGGATGAACTGAAAGCCGGGCTACGGTGCCCAACTACGCGCTAACCTAGATCCCACAAAGGGTGTTGGTCGATTAAGACAGTAGGACGGTGGTCATGGAAGTCGAAATCCACTAAGGAGTGTGTAACAACTCACATGCCGAATTAACTAGCCCCGAAAATAGATGGCGCTTCACGACCTATACCCGGCCATCGGTGCAAGGGCCAGGCCCCGATGAGTAGGAGGGTGCGGCGGTCGCTACAACATCCTGGGGCGAGCCCGGGAAGAGCGACCAACGGTGCAGATCTTAGTAGTAGTAGTAAATATTCATATGAGAACTTTGAAGGCCGAAGAGGAGAAAGGTTCCATGTGAACGGCACTTGCACATGGGTTAGTCGATCCTAAGGGTCGGGAGAAGCCCGACAGACAGTGCATTCAGCGTGTGCTCCGAAAGGAAATCGAGTTAAAATTTCCAAACTGGGATGCGGCTGTTGACGACAATGTTAGAGAGTCCGGAGATGTCAGTGGGGGCCTCAGGAAGAGTTTCTTTCTGTTTAACAGCCCGTCCACCCTGGAAATGGCTCAGCTAGAGGTAGGGTCCAGCGGCTAGAAGAGCACCACACGTCGCTTGGTGTCCAGTGCACCCCGCCGGCCCTAGAAAATCTGGAGGACGTAGTACTAACTGCACCGGTCGTACTCATAAATGCATCAGGTCTTTAAAGGAGTCGAAATAATCATCTAGCTAGAAGAAAATGAAACATATCTACATGCATTAAAAGATTATTTACAACACCGCTAATAGTCAGTCTAGAATTATCATATAAAGCATCATTCCTCGCCTTCCAAATAAAGTAGACGGTAGCAAAAAGGGCAAGCTCTATCCTTCTACAAATTTCTTTCCTCGCACCATGATCCTTAGAAATCCATTTGACACCTGCAAAAATTGTAGAAACACACCTTGGCCAACCAATGAAATAACGCACTTGGTCCCAAACAATCTTTGAAAAGGTACATTGAAAGAACAAATGATCCCTAGATTCTTGAAGACCAACACAAAAGCAACATTCTGAGCAATCTCCCTCCACATGCCAATTATGAAAGACATATGAAAGACATGCTTCCTAGGGGCGCAAGAAGCAAAATCTTAGTAAAGAAAAACTTACTAGGCCGCTGAAGGAGCAACCATAGTGTATAGCTTCTTCGTAACAAGGCTGCCCATATCCGAACACTCCATAAAGGCATCAATGGTATCCCCCGGAAGCCATACTCGTATACGATCACATGCCTTAAGCACATCTTTCTAAACGATGGATGCTGCACTAGTTGGGACCGCGTCCCAAACTAATACCCCATGAAGATAAACTTCATGAATCCACCGAAGCCACAAGGAGTTCTTCTCCAAATGAAGATCCCAAACAACCCCACACATTGCCACATCATTCATAAGTTCAATACTCCTAAGCCCTAGCCCTCCTTGCTCCTTCGAAAGGAGAACTTCAGACCACATAACGGATCCATGTTTCTTTTCCCATAAAAACACGCGGATCATGCGTTCAAGATCCTGTAGATGACAGATCGTACCAACTCCAATCTACTAGTGTACGAGAAGTACCGAGAAGACCAGCTTCGGATGAGACCCAAAATCTTCACAAACAAAGGCTCAAAATTAGTCTCCTTTAACTTCTTACTATGCAAAGGAATGCCAAAAGAGCGAACAGGCAACGAACCATCTTGAAAAGGTAAAATGGCCCGAATATCCTGCTCAATACCTACCAAAATGCCAGCCATAAACAAACTAAATTTCTCATTGCTAACTTCCAATCCAGAGACTAAAGAAAAGTTATGCAAAGCTTGAGAAATAAGACGAGCTATAAAAACATCACCATAAGCAAATAAAATCAAGTCATCCGCAAAGACCACATGAGATAGATTAACTTTCACACATAGTCTTGAATGAAACTTGAACTTATTGGCGTTAGCAATCTTCTTGAAAGATCTAGTGAAATAATCCATGCATATCACAAAAAGAAGGGAAAAAAGTGGGTCACCCTGACGAAGATCCCGCGTATCTTCAAAATACCCTTCCGGCACACCATTAACAAGAATAGAGAAAGAGGTGGTGGACACACACTCCATAATCAACACAATCATCAGAGGGGGAAAACGAAGGCCAACAAGCACCCCTCGCAAGAACTCCCAATTGACAGTATCATACGCTTTTTAGTGTCAACTTTGAGAGTCATACGAGGAGCAATATAACCTTTACTCCAACCATAGTTCCTCAAAATCTCTTGAGCCAACATAATACAGTTCCTCATTGTTGGGCAATTGGATCGTGTGGTCCAAACGTGATCGTTAGGGTTACAGTAAACATAAACAGCGGAAGCGATTAAACATGATTACCATACTTCAGGGTTGATGTAGAGTCTGAATCACTGCAGAAGAACACCTCTTGATCTTCTGCTGTATGTCCCAAGTCAACTCTGGTGTTGGGTGGTCAACAATCCCCAGAGTTCTCTCAATCTGCTTCTCTCTAACTCACGTCAAAAGAGGCGCAGGAAGTTAGGTTTCCAGAAGCTGAGATGACTATATATATTGGGCTACAGCAGGGACCAGGAGGAGAAATTGGGCTGGGCCTCAATTGAACTTAATTAACCAAGCTTAGCCCAAAGCTTTTAATTAAATCCAATAATAATAATATAGTCCACTAAAATATTATTATTGCACTACCCGTCCAATCCCAAAATTATGTTCTGGGCTCCTTCTTATTATAAGCCCGACAGTCTCCCCATGTTTAAGATATACAATGCCCATTAATTAATTAAGTTACTGACAACTCAAATTAATTAATATCTTATCCAAGAGTAGTACCACTCAACCTTATTATCATGCCGGAAATTAATCCACTTGCAAGATTTACATGATAAACCTTATGAGCTCCTCAAGGGGACATTATCAACCTATGACGGACATGGATTCCTTCTACAATCAACAGCACACCATAGATACAGCACTACTTCCCAACTCACCGAGTTTGTTGATTTAATACTTATAAATCTCACCCATTGATGAATCAAAGAAATACATACTGCCCTACGTGTCGAGGTTATTGTATAGGGATTAAGAGCACGAACTTCCATAATAACAGAGATCAAGTTCTACTATATAGTCAGTATAAGAAGAACGACCTCAGGCGGTCCTACTCAATACACACAAGTGCACTAATGTGATTCTATAGCCAAGACAAGCTAATACCAAACCACACTACAACCATACCGATAGAGAGTCCCCGTCTATCTCAGTTGTGAGCATCTGTTTATACTTTATAAGGAAACCGATAATATGATCTTCCGCGTGTTGTCGCACAACATATTATCTACAATATAAAGTAAATGGACTATTGCATCATGCATATAAAATAAATTATAAGATGCAATCATTTGATCAATGATTCTCATTTCGAATATTGTTATGACATTGTTCATACTAAAGCTAGACTTTTAGTATACAATCCAACAATCTCCCACTTATACTAAAAGACTATGCTGTCATGTCTTCTGCCATACATCTGATTCCTACTTCCACTACACGACCATTAAAAGCTCTCGCCTTAAGGTCCTCATAAATGGATTTACTAGGTCATCATCCGATGCAATCTAGGCGACAACAACCTTCCCCTCATCATACGATTTCTCGTAAGAGGTGGTACTCGCGCTCCATGTGTTTAATTGCCTTATGGACTCATGATTCCTTCAAGTTTGCAACTGCACCAATATCAACAATGTAAATTGTGATTACCTTGGGCAAACTTAGAAACACTTCAAAGTCCATCATGAAGTTTCTAGAGTCACATAGATACTTTGGCAGCCTCACAGGCTCCAATTCATCATCTTTCCATGATGGAGTCCGGAGTCTGAGATATATTTCTATATAACACTCCTCCACATTATGACTCTACTTCTTAAAATTAAACACATAACCTTTGAGGAGAATTTACTACCGTCCAATCTGACTAAAAATCCGAATCTACGTAATCCACAAGAAGCAGTGAATCTGTCCAGTAAGTTCATCATTCTTGATCCGGGTTACGTTGATACCCACTGTTCATGCGTTAACCAAAACAGATATCCAACTCCGTTCATAGCATTCCATGAATAAACTCATCCGATGGGGAGGAAGGCTCTAATGCCGACGCGCAAGTCTATTCACATGCTAAATGAGTATGGACTGTATCATTTTATGAAACTTAAGATAAGCATAATATCCTTTCTTGTGATCCGTATTACCGTGATCAAAAGGATATATTTTGCCTTTCTTAAGTCCTTCATTTCTACCGCTTTATTAACCGTACCCATACGCCCGATAATACTCTTTCATTGTCTCCAATGAGCAAGATACTATCTACGTATAGTACAAAAAAAAACACCACTACGTTTCCGTCACTCTTTACAATACACAAGATACATCCGCTGATTGATTTAAATCCGTGCCACTGGATTACCTAATCAAACAGATGCTTCACGATCTCAAAGCTTGCTTTAGTCCATCGCTGGACACTTTTAAGCTTACTATCTAAATGCTATTAGTACTTTGCAATAAATCACTCTGGTCGCTCCACATAGATGTTTTCCTCAAGACTTCCAATCAGGAAAGCTGTCTTGACATCTATTTGCTGTCCCTCATAATTTAATATGAGCAGCAATAAATAAAAGAATCCGGATCAACATAAGCATAGCTACCAGCGAACATGTTTTCTCATAATCGAACCATTTCTTTCTGAGTACATCTTTTCGTAACAAGCTTTGCTTCCAAGATTTTCACCTTTCTGTATGATCCTCTTTTATTTTCTTTGACCCTTGCAATGGCTTTTACACCATTTAGTGGTCAAATAAGCTCCCAGACTTAATTTAGAATCCGTAGATTCTAATTCAACATTCATTGCAACTTACTAAGATTCCGTATTTTTATCTTGTAGTGCTACGTCGTATCCGTGGGATAATATCATGTTCACTAGGGATCAAGTCTCACGACTCTCCCAAAACATATATTTATGGGTTGTCACACAACCCTCCCACTACGACAAGGCACTACATGTAATTGTGTATCAGACGTGACAAGCGTTGCAGTTTATCTTGTGGTATATCCTCTTGTACACTTGGTACTTATACTTAGTGTTTTCCTCTTACTACTTTTAGAACAACTTATACATGGGTTTGTGATTTATTACATAGTCCTTTTCCAAAAATCTAGTTATTGAGTTAACAATTATCCTTCGATCTTTTGGACTAAATAAATCACCCTTCATTTTTCTAGGATATCACATATACAGACAAACGTTTCACGAATTACTGTATCTAGGGCATATCCATAAAATGAATTTAATTATTCCAAATAATTCATCATCTATCTAATCATAACCATAAGAGCCTTATTCCTTCTACCCACCACACCATTCAGCTGGGGCATGCCCGGTGTAGCTAACTTGAGATTTAATCTCAACTTCTGATTATTAGCTCCTAACTATCCTAAGAGGTATTTACCACCACGGTTAAACCGTAATGACTACCTCTTGCCTGGATAATATTAGGTCCGCTTGAATCAGAATGAACTAATTCCAACATATATATCTTTGGCTCTACACCCGATTGGAGTTATGGAGAAGTGTTGTGAGAATGGAGTATTCAAAGCCAGTCGCATGTACGATCATTTGAGAAGTAGATATATAGCGGACTCGAGTTTTGTTTACAAACAGGTATGGCACAAGTGGATAGTGAGGAAACACAGTTTCAGACTTTGGCTTGTCCACAGAGACAGAGCTGCTACAAAGGATAGGGTGTGGTGCACGGAAGAAGACAAGCGATGTGCTTTTTGCTTTGCTCAGGAGACCACATCGCACCTCTTCTTCCATTGCCCTTACACCACACATATATGGGATCAGGTCAGAGGATGGATCGGATGGCGAAGAAGAAGGCTATTATCAGTTACAGATGCCTTCAGAAAGATACACCAGGATACCAGGAACAACAAAAAGGCAAGAAGACTCCTTTTCATCACGTTTGCTACAACGATCTACCACATATGGATGGAAAGGAATGCTCTTCAACATGGCACAAGGATGATGTCTCCGAACCACATTGCAGATAAAATCAGCATTCAGATAGCATCCTTGTATATGAATTCTTGATGTATTTTATTATTCACCTCAAGCATCTTGCTTGAGTAGGTTGGATAGGAAGGATTGTCTTTGTACTCGCATCGTACGTAAGTACTCGATGCAACCGTTTCAGTGAAATACATTTACCAATTTCACTACACCCCACAGCCTTGAAAAGGCAGTTAATCATTTTTACTTCCAAGCAAGACTCGCAAGTCCGATAGTTTCCACTTCAGATAAACCTTACGGTCTATCGGCTATCAACTTTTGAATCCTACTTAAGTAAAATGAATTAGTCATAGACGCCAAATGTATGTTTAGTTCATCTCCGAAGGTTCCTTTCTCTTACTAATATTAGAAGATGCATTATTAATTACTATTTATTGCATCTGTGGGATGTGCATGATTCAAGAGTTTACACATTATCCACCAACGTACTATAACAGATTATAGCCTCATTCCTCATCACTATGACCAAGTCATTTAAATGAAATGAAGTATCCATCTGTTAATGCATAGAAACCGAAATCAAATTCTTTCTATGAAACGTACGTAAAGACAATTTCTCATAATCAATCGTTTATTCTTATCATGAGATAAATAAACAATTCCCACTGCAATAACCACTACCTTTGTAGTTTTACCCATGTTTTAACAATCTTATCCTTACTAAGTGATAAACATTTAGTGATTCCAGTATCTACTCACTTCGAGTCAGTAGATGCCATCACTAATCATGTTTAAACCATTAGTAAATAAGATATTAAACTTGTTCACATAATGATGAAAATGGCTTTCCTTTGCCACATGTTTTGTCAGAAGTTTCCCACCATTTACATCCTCTCGTAATTCAGGTGGAACTTACTCAAAATATCTAGGCAATTATGGAGAATAAAATTGACTTAGGTTTCCCCTTCAATTTCTATTCCATAATTTTCCAATTCATTCATCAAATCAACCATGATCTTGCGCCTTTTAAATTACTCAAGTATCCAAAGAGTTACATGAGACCATCATATTTCTATGAACCTCTCATCTCTTCACTAGAGACATTAACAGGCATCATGAGCCGTCCTTTGAGAGAACACATGTATTTTCTTAAGCAGTAAATTTCAAAATTAAGATTCTTTCTAATCATCTTATTTGGACAAGTAAATTTAATGTCTTTTAGTTAACAATTAGTGAAATAAAACCATTAGAAATTCAGAGAATCACAATTAAATATTCCGATCAAATATTCGAATTTTATCCTTTTATATCGTTTCCCTCAAAACAATATAAAATAAAATTCACCGACATCTCAAGCACCGTGAGTCTGCAAGCCACGATAGTGTGGACGTTTACAAACCCGAACATTTACAAGAGAAGGTTTTACCCATTAATTTCATTTGTCAACCTCACTTTATGACAAAATAATTAATAGTCGGTTCCTCTTTAGCCATGCAAATAAAAGCAGTGACTCCGATGGGGAGGATACTTATTATTTACATCTAAGTGTACACCATTATTTGACCCCAAGTCCGCGGCCCAAGCTTGTGTGCCTTACAGATGGAGAAGTACACACGCGCTCGGATAACTTCCTACAGTCATCAATTACAAGTTTGTACCAGTGAACCGCATATAAACTCATCCGATAGGGAGGAAGGTCTAAGCCAACGCGCAAGTTCATATGCATCACATTACAAACGTAATTATTTAATGAAGTCTGTTCCAGCAATCCATGAATAAACTCATCCGATGGGGAGGAAGGCTCTAATGCCGACGCGCAAGTCTATTCACATCGCTAACAAACCAATAATGGAGGCCGCGGGAATTTATAACCAATCCCCTCTCCCACTTAGTTGTTTAACACCGAGGATTTTAACATGCATATAATATTCCAGAATAAAATATACAATTAAGACATGCTTCTATTAACAGCAATTTAAATAAGTAAATCACATAGAACATGCCTTACATATATAACAATTAATTGTCAAGTAAATCAATTAATCAGTTATATATCATAATTAATTGTATAAATAGTGGATCAATAAAATGGGCCCAGTCTACCCAAGCAACAATAGCATAAAATGAGCAGCCCATTAATAAATTAATTAAGCCCATTTAGCCTGCCAATTAAATTACATGATAAATCCAGCCCATTTTAAAACCAGGTCCAACATAATACCCACAATTAATTAAATCCAGCAGTAAAATGGCCCAGCAGCTCATTGTCCATTTAATTAAAATTGGGCCTTTATTTCCAGTCCAAAACCAAATTAAATCCAAGCCCTAGGGGAAAGCCCATAAGCTTATTTAATTAAAATGGACACAAAACCCCAACAACTAAATTAAAAAAAATGAGCAGCCCAATACCAATTTAATTAAATTTGGGCCCAGCAGCTCAATATCCATTTAATTAAAAATTGGGCCCAGCAGCCCAATATCCATTTAATTAAAATAGAGCCCAAAACCACAGCCCAATACATTTAATTAAAAAATTGGGCTCAAGAAATAAACTAGGCCCTAAAACAAGAACTAGGCCCAGCACACACTTCTTTGCTGCCCTATTTTCTCTCCCAGCCGTAACGTATTCAAGATGCTTCCAGCCGCAACCAACCGCGCCGCACCCGCCCTCCTGCTGCCGGCGGCCGCGCCGACAGCGATAAAACACCAGCGGTAGACTCCCGCCGGCGCACCGGAGAGGTGCCGGTTGGCATCTATCGTGCGTCGCTCCCCAGACCTTCCAGGTCGTTCGACGACCTGCCCGGAGCCGCAGTCTGCAGCCCAGACCACCGGAACGCATCGCCGCAATCCCTCCGCCGACAACTCATCCACAAACGCCGAGCACGTCCAGCAAGTCCAAGCTTTCGAATAGCACATGCAGTCCAGCGCCGCCGCCATTCGCGCCCAATCGCCCACTGGATCCGGCCGACAACTGCAGAGAACCCGCCGAGAAAACTCCGGAAAACATGCCGCTGTTCTGACGCTCTACCGCCGTCAGCCCGTGAGTCTCCAGTCAGCACCATCGCATCGCCAAGATCCGCCGATTACTGCCTCGACAGTCGTGCGAATCCCGGTGGTCGCTGCCCTGGGTATTTTCGCCGTCAGCCCACCGGTGCAGCACCGTCTGCCGTCTGCCTCGATTCTGCCGACCAGCCTAAGCCAGTCAGCGCCGGTCAGACGCCGCCTATCTTGTCTAGCATACCCAGAACGGCCGTCATCAGCAGCAATCCGTTCAGCCCCGCCACCCACAGCAACCCACGAGCGCTCGCCTCCCACACCGCCCAAGGCCGCCGTGGCCCAGCATGCCAACGACCTGGATCCGCGTGCACCAGTCGCGAAGCCGCATCCGAATGGCCTTCCATCGCCGTCGATCGGAGTAGCAACCACCACTATCGGGATCCCCGATCTGCTTCGACAGCGCCACCGACTCACCCGAAAGTCGCCGTCCAGCAACCCCACCGGCAAATCACAGCCGGATTCCTCCTCACCATCTGACAGTGATGCTGTGTAATGCCCTTCTTCATCACCGTACTATCCAGCCGTCACCCGTCGCCGGCTAGTAACCAGGCCACGTGTGCCACGTTCCGTCGCCATCTTCCCCTCGAAACACGGCGCCAGTCAGAAGCCGCACGTACTTCGCCCCAACCACACGCCGCCGTCGGGAGACCCACCGAGCAGTGTGTGTGTGTGGGGAAAAAGCAATGTGTACAGTGTATTGAATCACCATTATGATTAAACCCCAGATTAATTAACATAATCATATAATCAAAATAAACAATAACTGTACAAAACTTTTCTGATTAAAACAGCGATTATTCCAGATTAATTCAATTAATCAAATAATCACAACAAACCTACGTCTCACGTTTCACCACGAAACCAACGCTCTGATACCAATTGTTGGGCAATTGGATCGTGTGGTCCAAACGTGATCGTTAGGGTTACAGTAAACATAAACAGCGGAAGCGATTAAACATGATTACCATACTTCAGGGTTGATGTAGAGTCTGAATCACTGCAGAAGAACACCTCTTGATCTTCTGCTGTATGTCCCAAGTCAACTCTGGTGTTGGGTGGTCAACAATCCCCAGAGTTCTCTCAATCTGCTTCTCTCTAACTCACGTCAAAAGAGGCGCAGGAAGTTAGGTTTCCAGAAGCTGAGATGACTATATATATTGGGCTACAGCAGGGACCAGGAGGAGAAATTGGGCTGGGCCTCAATTGAACTTAATTAACCAAGCTTAGCCCAAAGCTTTTAATTAAATCCAATAATAATAATATAGTCCACTAAAATATTATTATTGCACTACCCGTCCAATCCCAAAATTATGTTCTGGGCTCCTTCTTATTATAAGCCCGACAGTCTCCCCATGTTTAAGATATACAATGCCCATTAATTAATTAAGTTACTGACAACTCAAATTAATTAATATCTTATCCAAGAGTAGTACCACTCAACCTTATTATCATGCCGGAAATTAATCCACTTGCAAGATTTACATGATAAACCTTATGAGCTCCTCAAGGGGACATTATCAACCTATGACGGACATGGATTCCTTCTACAATCAACAGCACACCATAGATACAGCACTACTTCCCAACTCACCGAGTTTGTTGATTTAATACTTATAAATCTCACCCATTGATGAATCAAAGAAATACATACTGCCCTACGTGTCGAGGTTATTGTATAGGGATTAAGAGCACGAACTTCCATAATAACAGAGATCAAGTTCTACTATATAGTCAGTATAAGAAGAACGACCTCAGGCGGTCCTACTCAATACACACAAGTGCACTAATGTGATTCTATAGCCAAGACAAGCTAATACCAAACCACACTACAACCATACCGATAGAGAGTCCCCGTCTATCTCAGTTGTGAGCATCTGTTTATACTTTATAAGGAAACCGATAATATGATCTTCCGCGTGTTGTCGCACAACATATTATCTACAATATAAAGTAAATGGACTATTGCATCATGCATATAAAATAAATTATAAGATGCAATCATTTGATCAATGATTCTCATTTCGAATATTGTTATGACATTGTTCATACTAAAGCTAGACTTTTAGTATACAATCCAACACTCATATGTCTACCTTTAATAAAGCTAAAGTGATTCTCCGAGATAAAAAAATCCATCACCTTAAAAATTCTGGCAGCAATGATCTTGGAGATGACTTTATAAAGTACATTACAACAAGAGATAGGTCTGAAATCCTTCACACTCGGATCATGCACTCCCTTAGGAATAAGGGTAATGAAAGTGGCATTCAATTGACGAAGAAGCCTTCCGGAATGAAAGAATTCCTGCACTGCACCCATAATATCTTGTTTGATAACCTCCCAAGAACCCTTAAAGAAACCCATGGTATAGCCATCAGGGCCTGGAGCCTTATTCACATTCATACTCGAAATGACCTACTTGATTTCAGACTCAGAAATAGGGGCAATAAGCTTGACCCTCTGAACATCAAAAGAAGATGTCCCCATTCAAACACTGATTCATCAATAGGAAGATAATCCCGAAAGGTCTAAAGAAGATCTCTATAAAAGGAAATGAACTCCTCAACCATTTCCTCCCTGGAAGAAGTATGCCCAGCTTGTGGAAGAACCTGGATGGCTTATCTTGGCAAAGTAAATATTCATTACGAGCTAACTGCGTAAAGAACAAGTTCTCTGCATGAGATAGAAAAGAAGCCACTTTTCGAGCATCCAAAACTTTCGCCTAAATAACCATGTTCCTTGGATTATCATGACTTAAAAACTGAAGCTGCTCTAGATCAGTCCTCGCTCTCCGCTCTCTCTGCAATCTGATGAAAGTTTCTTTTACCTAAACCTTGAAGATGGTGTTTAAGTAACTTCAACTTTCTACACACAATAAACTGTTTCGTGCCAAGAATGTCTAGTCCCCAACCATGGCGAACAACATCAAGAAAACCATCACTCATTTTCCACATAGACAAATATCTAAAAGGTTTCTTTTTATGTAATTCACAATGAAAGATAGAGATAATAACCGCACAATGATCAGAAGTAGCACCCATAGTCAAGAAATCTGCCTGCACCATACTTCTATCACCCGCTCATAATTCATTAATAAGAACTCTATCAATGCGACTCCACCTTGTACCATTCATCCAGGTAAAGAAACAGCCACGCGAACTAGCATCATCCAAACCCAAGCTCACACAACAATCTTCAAAGTCTACTCTAAACCAATTGGAAGTGGTTTGAGAAGATACAGACCTCTCATCTGGCCGCCAAATAGAATTGAAATCTCTCAACAACAACCAAGTAGAATCAACAGAGGCACCAAAATCAGAGAGAGAATGCCATAATAACTTCCTCTGAGCCACAGTATTACGACCATAAACAACAAAAACCATAAACTGCTTGTGTAGTCAAGCAAATCAACGAACCAGAAATACATTGATCATGCATGATAAGAGGAACAAACTGAACAAGGGAGGAATTCCAAGCCACAACAATACGATCACTAGAAGCAACCTCAATGTTATGAGAAATAAACCATCCACAAACAATAACATTTATAACATCAACAACATTATTGAGTCTTGATTTAGTATCAATAAGACCCAACAAACACAAATCATGACTCCGTACTAACCTGCAAACTACTTGCTGAGCCGGAGCACCCACCAAGCCTCGCACATTCCAAGATAGTATCTTCATGGCAAGTGATTATCGGGAGGCCTACCCGAATCACCACCCTCACTAGGCTCACGAATAACTATCCCAGTATTTCTACGGGATAAAGATCTAGACCTCCCATGTCGTACTCTTAGATGTCGAGCCATATCCTCTTCTGAAGCACCAATGAGGAATCCGACCGAGCAGGAGATTTTCCCTTCCTACAATCTTTCTCTGAAACAACATCCTTATGGCTATCATCTGTAGAAGAAGACTTAACTGGAGAAGAATGCAAGTCCTCAAGAGAAGCACTTCCTTCCAAAAGAGCATTGAAACGTGAGGAAATGTGCACCAAAGTACCAATAACTTCCCCACCACCTACTATCGGACTCTTCTTCTTAGATTTGGATTTCGATCTTTGTTTAGGTTTAACATCAACAAACCCATCTGAAGGTTCCACATCCTTAGAATCTCCCCTTTTAGTATCCACACCATTCGGAACCTCACCTTTAGAACCCACACTATCCTTCGTAATCCATTGAGCCTCAACTTCCTTGTTAGGTTCCTTCAAACACCATTTTGATGACCAAACTGATTACATACATGGCAATAATAAGGGAGTTGTTCATAAATAACTTGTTGCTTGAAAACCCCCCCTGAAAATCGAAGAGTAACTTCCTCAGGAAGCTCATTCGTTATATCCACATCAATGCAGACTCTAACGAAAGAGACTCTATCCACATTTCCTGATTGAGCATCAACATAAATAGGCCATCAGACAGTAGATTCTATAGAACTGATGTGTTGTCGAGTCCAAAATTCCAAAGGAAGTAAAGGAAAACAAACCCAAACGAGCACATGGTAAATCTTTTTCTCACCAAATTAAAAAGCTCTCGGGAGCTTTTCCAAAAGAAGAAAATGATCTCAAATAGAGTAAGGTCCCATATGCAAAACCTTCAACATATCATCCTCTCCATAAAATCTTAAAGTAATCTACCCCGTATTGTGCATAGTAACCATATATCTCACACCCCATGTACGACAAATTGCATGCAACGCTCGCATACCAGGGAACCTCCCAAAAAAATACACAACCAACGAATTACTCCATGTACCCGAATCATATTTAGAATAAAAAAAGATAGACCCATCATCAGCCGGTGGAATGAACTTAAGCAACCTTTTCTTTTCAACATGATTATTATTAACAAATTTCGAATGATCCAATGGCTCACATACCTCGGAAGTAGCTTTCCTCGATTTAGAGCTCCCTTGTCCACCAAGCTTGAAGGCCTTCTCACCATTCAAAGGAGGATTTGGGACATCACCATTCACAACCCTCTCGCCATTCAAAGGAGGTCTCGGCACACTAGGAGTCACATCCATCATCCTCAAATTCTTCTTCAAAGCATCATCGAAAGCTCCCACCAAAGATGGAGCTTCATGCAAAGCCTCTAGAAGATCCCTGCCCACAAGCGCACCCTCATCAACCACCTCATTCATCGCTCAAGAAGCCTTGGAAGATTTCTTTGAAGCAACAACATTAAAGACCTCATTAGACTTGAGATTCTCCTCCATAATAAGAACATGATTTTTAACATTGATTGCATGCCCCTCTTTCGAAGACCTAAAGGACTCTCCAACAACATGATTAGCCTTCCCTCCCTTAGAGGATGAGGAAACCTTAGCCTTTTTCCCCATCAAGCAAAGGATCAAAGGACATGCAAGCCTTCAAACACAAGAAAAATCCTCAAAAAACCCTAAAAGAGGTGGCCAAATATTGACAACCAGCGACCTCCACCACCGCCAACCACCACCGTCTGACGAGATACCGTCGGCTAGAATACCAAGCAACAATAGAAAAAGCTGAAATCTAGAGAGAAAAAATCTCTAAATCTCCAGAGTACCACTCTCTTCACTTTTCCTTGAGTAACTATGACTGTCTTAAGGTAGCCAAAGGCCTCGTCATCCAATTAGTAACACTCATGAATGGATTAACGAGATTCCCACTGTCCCTGTCTACTATCCAGTAAAACTACAGCCAAGGGAATGGGCTTGGCGAAATCAGCGAGGAAAGAAGATCCTGTTGAGCTTGACTCTAGTCCGACATTGTGAAATGACATGAGAGGTGTGGGATAAGTGGGAGCCGAAAGGTGAAAGTGAAATACCACTACTTTTAACGTTATTTTACTTATTCTGTGAATCAGAAGTGGGCATCGCCCCTCTTTTTGGACCCAAGGCTCACCCCGGCGGGCCGATCTGGACAGAAGACATTGTCAGGTGAGGAGTTTGGCTGGGGCGGCACATCTGTTAAAAGATAACACAGGTGTCCTAAGATGAGCTCAACGAGAATAGAAATCTCATATGGAACAAAAAGGTAAAAGCTCGTTTGATTCTGATTTCCAGTATGAATACGAACCGTGAAAGCGTGGCCTAACGATCCTTAAGACCTTTGGAATTTGAAGCTAGAGGTGTCAGAAAAGTTAACACAGGGATAACTGGCTTGTTGCAGCCAAGCATTCATAGCGACGTTGTTTTTTGATCCTTCGATGTCGGCTCTTCCTATCATTGTGAAGTAGAATTCACCAAGTGTTGGATTGTTCACCCACCAATAGGGAACGTGAGTTGGGTTTAGACCGTCGTGAGATAGGTTAGTTTTACCTTACTAATGATGGTGTCGCAATAGTAATTTAACCTAGTATGAGAGGAACCGTTGATTCGCACAATTGGCATCGTGCTTGGTTGGAAAGCCAGTGGCACGAAGCTATCGTGCGCTAGATTATGTCTGAACAATTCTAAGTCAGAATCCGAGCTAGACACGACACATGTGCCCGCCGTCTGCTCCTCGACCCACAGTAGAGGCCCCCGGGCCCCCAAGGGCACATGTCGTTTGCCAAGCCCCCATAGCGGACGTGCCTCGTGGGCCTACCTCAAAGTATAAATCCAATCGAGCAGCAGGTAGAATCCTTTGCAGACGACTTAAATATGCGATGGGGTATTGTAAGTGGCAGAGTGCCCTTGCTGCCATGATCCAATGATATTTAGCCCTTCATCGCTTCAATTCGTCCCTCCCTCCCTGATCCCCCACATAAAACCCTGTTCCCATCACGAGGTTCGGTAGCTTTTGGATAGAAAACCTGCAAGTCCCAAAAAAAAAATCCAAGTCACGAGACCGCACCGACCCACCCCATGCCTTCTGAGGTATAAATCGAATGGTATTTCAGGAGAATGCGCAAGTACAAAGTCATGGGCAATCCCAGGCATACCTTGTGGGCAATCCTAGGCAACCGGCGTGGGCAACTGTGGCTAAGGGCCATGGCATGGGCAAGCATGGCCTTGGCACGGGCAAGCCATGCCCCGTGCATGGGCCATGGCATGGGCAATCCTAACAATTAGCGTGTGGGCAAGTCATGGCCTTGGCATGGGCCATGGCACGGGTAAGTGTGTGCATAGGCAACCCTCGTAGGCAATCGTGCACAATGGGCATGGACAACTAGCCCTTTGGCAACCTAGTGGGCAATTCTAGGCAATGGGCGTGGGCAACCCCCGTAGGTAATCCTAGCCAACGGGAGTGGGCAAGCGTGGCCTTGGCACAGGCAAGCCGTGGCCCTTGCATGGGCCACGACATAGGCAATCCTAAGCAACGGGCATGTGGGCAAGTCGTGGGCTTGGCATGGGCCATGGCATTGGCAAGTGTGTGTATGGGCAACCTCCGTTGGCAATAGTGCGCAACGGATGTGTGCAACCAACCCTTGGGCAACCCAGCGGGCAATCTTAGGCAACGGGCATGGGCAATCCCGTGGGCAATTCTAGCCAACGGGAGTGGGCAACCATGGGCATGGGCAAGCGTGGCCTTGGCACGGGCAAGCCGTTGCCCTTGCATGGGCCACAACATGGACAAGCGTGTGCACAGGGAATCATGGGCAACCCCCGTGGGCAATCCTAGGCAATAGCCATGGGCAACCGTGGACATTGGCCATGTCATGGGCAATCCTAGGCATCAGCCATGCAAGCGTGGCCTGTGCAAGGGCAATCCTAGGTAACAGGCCTGGGCAACCCCCGTGGGCAATCCTAGCCAACTGGAGTAGGCAACCGTGGGCATGGGCCAGGGCATGGGAAAGCGTGGCCTTGGCACGAGCAAGCAGTGGCCCTTGGATGGGCCACTGCATGGGCAAGCGTGTGCACAGGCACTCATGGGCAACCCCTATGGGCAATCCCAGGCAACGGCCATGGGTAACCGTGGGCATGGGCCAAGGCATGTGTAATCCTAGGCAACGACCGTGGGTAAGCCGTGGGCATGGGCCATGCAAGCATGGCCTGTGCGTGGGCAACCCGTTGTAATGGGCGTGGTATCCATGGGCGATCCTCGTGGGTAATCCTGGGCAACGGGCATGGGCAACCGTGGGCATGTCTAGGCACCCGTCGTGGGCAATCCTAGCAATGGGCATGGGCAACTCCTATGGGTAAATCCGAGGCAATGGGCATGGGCAACCCCCATGGGCAATCCTAGGCAACGGGCGTTAGCAACCCCCATGGGCAATCATAGGCAACCGTGAGTAGCCAAACGTGGTTCTTCCTGGACAATCCTAGGCAATCCCCATGGGCAATCCTAGGCTACCGTGACAACTATAGGCAGCCATGGACAACCCTACGAGGTTCTTCCTTGGCAACCGTGAGCAACCATAGGCAGCCATGGGCAACCCGATGAGGTTTTTCCTGGGCAACCCTCGGCACTCGGCATTGGCAATCTGAGGAAACCATAGGCAGCCCGACGAGGTTCTAACTAGGCAACCATGGGCAACCATAGGTGGCCATGGGCAACCCGACGAGGTTCGGCATGGGCAATTCTAGGCAACCCCTATGGGCAATATTGGGCAACCATGGGCAACCCGACGAGGTTCATCCTAAGCAACCCCCGACATGGACAATCCGAGGCAATGGGCATGGGCAATCTTTGGCAACCCAATGAGGTTCTTCCTAGGTAACCCCCGACAATCCTAAGCAATTGGCGTGTGCAGGCAAACTATTAAAAATATATTCGTATCTCAAAAGTAAAATCTGACTCAAAAACTGAATTCCTTGAGCAATTTTGATGGGGCGTGCAATCTCAACCATCCTCCACCCGTCGATATGTGGGCATGTTCGTTGTCGCCCGACATATCGAATGCGATGAAATAAAAAAATTATTAAAAAAATCCAAATCTCGAAAGTGAATTCCGACTTCAAAAATAAATTTCTTGTGCGATTTCAGTGGGGCGTGCAAAGTGTCATGCTGAACGGACGTCCGTATCGACGGGTACCAAAAACCTTGCCTCCCAGGGAATTTCAATATCTACGCTGTCACTTGGGTCTCGCCTGTGAATGATATATTAATTATTCAAAAGTTGTAGGCCGAAGCCAGGGTCACGAAAATTTTAATTACAACTCCAATAGGAGCAACCAAAATGCTAAAAATACCACCTATCTAGATAACAAATGCTCGAATCTAATTACATGCATAAAAATGGAATTAATGAAGCTATCTTGTGAAGGTCGGGCACCCTCAAAGAGCGCTTCATTCCTGGTCTACCAAGTGAGGAAAACACTACTGTAAAGGACGAGCGTCCACCTCCTCCAATCACGAACGTGCACACGCCGGTCCTCCACTCCACTTCATTTCTAACCTAATTCTAGACATATTTCGTGAATCGGCAGCCGAAGAAGAGATGGTCTCTCATCTCAGGGGCACCAACACAAAGCACGCATTCCACCGGGCCTTCATATTGCCTCCATCTATCCATGGTAAGCACACGATTCCTCAGGGCAATCCACATCCTGAACGAATGTTTCTGAGAAACCCACGCACTCCACAGCTTATTGTAGATAAACTGTACTGGTGTAGTGGTGGCAGCATGCCTATACAGTTTGCCTACAAGAAGCTTCCCCATCTCCAAGCATGATGCAAATGAGGTGACAATGTCACCTCCGATCCGTGCTCGAACTCTATCCCTCGCACGAAGAATATACTCCCACACCATTGAGGCGCTGTAATTAACCTCAACATCCCAGCACGAAGAGGTCTGAAGATAAATGGCATTAATCCACTTAATCCAAAGAGACTTGTTCTCCAGATGTACATCCCACAACACTCCGCATAGGGCTATATCGTTCAAGAGATCGAAACCCCTAAGTCCCAGGACACCCTATTCCTTAGGAAGGATCACCTCCCCCCAATGAACTGCACCTCTCGTGGTTCCCCAAGGAATTTCTGAATCATACGCTCAACTCTATCAACAATTCCCTTGGGGATCTTCACCATAGAAATCCAGAAGTTCATCACCCCATACACTACTGACTGAATGAGCTCCAGTTGGCCTTCATAGGAGAGCAAATGCATGGACCAGCCTCTGATCAAATTGGATATCTGACTGATGAGATGCTCGAAAGCAGACTCTCGAAGTTTTCTTCTCTGTAGCGGTACTCCCAAATAACACACGGGAAAGGTGCCTTCCTGAAAAGGTAATACCTCACGGATCCCCTGTTCTTCAGCCTCCAAAACACCTGCCATAAACAAGTGAGATTTATCCGTGCTTACTTCCAAGCCTAACATTCTAGCAAAAAGATCCCTGAGCCTTAGCAACAACTTTTGAAGATGAGCGATTGCCATAGGCAAAGATGATCAGGTCCTCAGCGAATGCCAGGTGAGTAATGCCTACTTTAGTAGAATGCCGAGAGTGATGTTTATAGTTCTCTCTCATAGTAAGTCTCCTGAAGAGATAAGAAAAGTAATCCATGCAGAGAACAAAAAGCAGGGACTACTGAAGGTCCCCTTGATGCAAGCCCCTCTTTGTAGGTTTATCCTAATTCATCAAATACTCTGCCCTGGCCATATATGAAAAAAATAGATGCTCGGTGTGGCAAAGGAAGTCGACCTTCTTTGCCGTCTCACAAACTTTATCCCATTTCTTAGTGTTACCTAAATCAGCATGGCTCTCCAGCTGGAGGCTGTCAGGCTCTGTTCTAGCTCGCTGCTCTCTCAGCAATGTGACCGAAGTCCCTCTTGCCAAGAAGGCGTAACTTTGGCTTGAGAAATTTCAACCTGCGGCATGCACTGAATTGAGCAGTACCCCAAACGTGTGAGTCCCATACCTTACGCACAGTATCAAGTTAGCCACTGCTAGTCCTCCACATGTTCACATATCTGAACGGTTTACCTTTCGAGTGCTTGGTGTGAAACATGGATGCAAGTGCAGGGCAATGGTCCGAGGTGGCCCTCATTGGTAGGAACTCGGACTCCACTACACCTCAACTGAGATTCCAGTTTGAATTCACCAGCACCCTATCAATTCGACTCCATGACCTGCCATTCGTCCAGGTGAAGAAGCATCCCTTAGACTTAGCATTATCCAACCCCAATTCAATACACAACTCCTCAATTCGACAAGCGTGGCATTGGCACGGGCAAGCCATGGCCCTTGCATGGGCCACGGCATGGGCAAGCGTGTGCACAGGCAATCGTGGGCAACTCCCATGGGCAATCCTAGGCAACGGCCGTGGGCAACCGTGGGCATGGGCCATGGCATGGGAAATCCTAGGCAACGATCGTGGGTAAGCCGTGGGCATGGGCCTTGCAAGCGTTGCCTGTGCATGGGCAATCCTAGGCAACAAACATGGGCAATTGTGCCCTTAGGCAAGCGTGGCCTTGGCACGGGCAAGCCATGGCCTGTGCATGGGCCATGGCAAGGGCAATCCTAGGCAACAGGCGTGTGGGCTAGCCGTGGCCATGGCATGGGTAAGAGTGTGCAAGGGCAACCCCCGTGGGCAATTGTGCGCAACGGGCATGGGCAACCAGCACTTGGGCAACCCAATGGGCAATCCTAGGCAACGGGCGTGGGCAATCCCCATGGACAATCCTAGCCAACGGGAGTGGGTAAGCGTGGCCTTGGCATGGGCAAGCTGTTGCCGTGGCATGGGCCACGACATGGGCAATCCTAGGTAATGGGCGTGTGGGCAAGCCGTGGCCTTAGCATGGGCCATGGCATGGGCAAGCGTGTGCATGGGCAACCCCTATGGCCAATTGTGCGCAACGGGCGTGGGCAATCAATCCTTGGGCAACCCACTGGGCAATCCTAGGCAACGGGCATGGGCAACCCCCGTGGGCAATCCTAGCCAATGAGAGTGGGCAACCGAGGGCATGGGCCAGGGCATGAGCAAGCGTGGCCTTGGCACGGGCAAGCCGTGGCCTATGCAAGGGCCACGACATGGGCAAGCATATGCACAGGCAATGGTGGGCAACTCCCATGGGCAATCCTAGACAACGACCGTGGGCAACTGTGGGCATGGGCCATGGCATGGGAAATCCTAGGCAATGGCTGTGGGCAAGCCGTGGGCATGGGCCATGCAAGCATGGCCTGTGGATGGACAAGTCGTGGCAACAAGCGTGGGCGTACGTGGACTACCACCATGGACAATCCTGGGCAACTAGCATGGGCAACTGTGGGCACGCCCAGGCACCCATCGTGGGCAATCCTAACCAACGGGTGTGGGCAATTCTAGGCAACGGGCGTGGGCAACCCCATGGGCAAATCCAAGGTAACGTGCGTGGGTAACCCCCGTGGGCAATCCTAGGCAACCGGCGTGGGCAACCCAGTGGACACCCCTAGGCAACGGGCGTGGGCAATCCTAGGAACCATGCGCAGCCCGACGAGGTTCTTCCTTGGCAATCCTAGGCAACTCCCGTGGGAAATCCTAAGCAATCATGGGCAACCAAAGGTAGACATGGACAACCCTACAAGGTTCATCCTAGGCAATCGTGGGCAACCTTAGGCAGCCTTGGGCAAACCGACGAGGTTCTTCCTGGGCAACCCCCGGCACTCAGCATGGGCAATCCGAGGCAACCATGGGCAGCCTGACGGGGTTCTTCATGGGCAACTGTAGACAACCATAAGCAGTCATGGGCAACCCGACAAGGTTCGGCATGGGCAATCCTAGGCAACCCCCGTGGGCAATCCTGGGCAAGCGTGGCAACCATGGACAGCCATGGGCAACCTGATGAGGTTCTTTCTAGGCAACACCTGGCATGGGCAATCCAAGACAACGGGCATGGGCAATCCTAGGCAACGGGCATGGGCAATCCTAGGCAACCTGACGAGGTTCTTCCTAGGCAACCCCCGGCAATCTTAGGCAATAGGCGTGCACGGGCCAACTAATAAAAATAAATTCAAATCTCGAAAGTGAAATTTGACTCAAAAAATGAATTTCTTTCGCTATTTCGATGGGGCATGCAATCTCAATTGACCTCCATCCATCGATATGTGGGCACGTTTCATGTCGCCCTGCAAATTTAATGTGCTGAAATAAAAAAATTATCAAAAAAATCAGAATCTCAAAACTGAATTCCAACATCAAAAATGAATTCCTTGCATGATTTCTGTGGGGCGTGCAAAGTTTCGTGCGGAACGGACGTCCGGATCGACGGGTACCAAAAACCTTACCTCCCAGGAAATTTTAATATCTACTGTTGTCACTTGGGTCTCACCTGTGAATGATATGTTAATTATCCAAAAGTAGTAGGCCAAAGCCAGAGTCATAAAAATTTTAATTACAACTCCAATAGGAGCAACCAAAATGCGAAAAATACCACCTATCTAGATAACAAATGCTCGAATCTAATTACAAGCATAACAATGGAATTAATCAAGCTATCCGAGAAAGTCGGGCTCCCTCAAAGAGCGCTTCATTCCAGGCCTTCCAAATGAGGAAAACACTGCCATAAAAGGGCAAGCGTCCACCTCCTCCTATCTCAAACGTGTACACACCGGTCCTTGCTGAGCCACTTTAAGTCGGCCTTCAAAGTGGAAACATGTCTCCTCCACTCCAGTTCATTTCTAAGTCGGTTCCAGACATACTTCATGAATGGACAGCCGAAGAAGAGATGGTCTCTCTGTTGGCACTCGATCGTTTGGTTAACGTGACCCGTTAGGGTTCAATGTATTTCTAACAAGCAGCGGAAGCAAGTAAACATGAAACGCATTACCTTTCACCAAGGGTTGATGTAGAGGTTGAATTCTCGCAGGCAGCCTGCGCAGTCCCACGAGAATGGCCATAACTTCCTCGTATGATATTGGAATTGAGTGATCTTTGTGTTCAGACGATCCTCTCTTCGACGGCTTTCCGTCAGTATATTTATTATCAAATTCTGAGTACTGTACGAATTTATACAAATTTTGCAAGGTCGCGGACAGCAGCAGCAAACTACCTTCTGATCTTCTGTTGTATGTCCCAAGTCCGATCTCGACGTCGTGTGGGCGACGATCTACGAGACCTCCTCAATCTGCTCTCAACCCTCATCATACGTGAATAATCAATTAGATTAGGGTTCCAGATAAGTTGAGGTGACTTATATACATGGGCTACAGCAGGGACCAGGAGGAGAAATTGGGTTGGGCCTCCATTGGGCTTAAGTATCCAAGCTTAGCCCAAAGCTTATACTTAAGTCCAATAATAATAATATATTCCACTAAAATATTATTATTGCACTACCGTACCAATCCCAAAATTACGTTTTGGGCTCCTTCTTATTATGAGCTCGTTAGTCTCCCCATGTTTAAGATATACAATGTCCATTAATTAATTTAAGTTACTGACAACTCAATTAATTAATATCTCATCCAAGAGTAGTACCACTCAACCTCATTATCATGCCGGAATAAATTCCACCTGCAGGGTTTACATGATAATCCTTATGAGCTCCTCAAGGGGACATCATCAACCTATGACGGACACGGATTCCTTCTACAATCAACAGCACACCATAGAGACAGCACTACTTCCCAACTCATCGAGTTTGTTGATTTAATAACATGTAAATCTCACCCATTGATGAATCAAAGAAATACATACTGCCCTACGTGTCGAGGTTATTGTATAGGGATTAAGAGCACGAACTTCCATAATAACTGAGATCAAGTTCTCCTATAAGTCAGTATAAGTCGAACGATCTCAAGCGGTCCTGCTCAATACACACACAAGTGCACTAATGTGATTCTATAGCCAAGACAAGCTAATACCAAACCACACTACAATCATCCCGATAGAGAGTCCCCGTCTATCTCGGTTGTGAGCATCTGTTTATACTTTATAAGGAAACCGATAATATGATCTTCTGCGTGTTGTCGCACAACATATTATCTACAGTATAAAGTAAGTGGACTATTGCATCGAACATATAAATAAATTATAAGATGCAATCATTTGATCATATGATTCTCATTTCAAATTAATTGTTATAACATTGTTCATACAAAAAGCTAGACTTTTAGTATACAATCCAACACTCTCGTCTCAGGGGCACGAACACAAAGCACGTATTCCATCGGTCCCTCATATTGTCTCCATCTATCCATGGTAAGCAGACAATTCCATAGGGCAATCCACATCTTGAATGAATATTTCTGAGGAACCAACAAACTCCACAGCTTCTTGTAGATAAACTGTATTGGTGTAGTGGTGGCAGCAAGCTAGTACAGTTTGCCTACAAGAAGCTTCCCCATCTCCGAGCACGACGCAAATGAGGTGACAATGTCGTCTACGATCCGTGCTCTAACTCTATCTCACACGAAGAATATTCTTCCACACTATTAAGGCGCTGTAAATAACCTCAACATCCCAGCACGAAGAGGTCTGAAGATAAAGGGCATTAATCCACTTAATCCAAAGAGACTTCTTCTCCAGATGTACATCCCACAACACTCCAAATAGGGCTACATCGTTCAAGAGATCGAAACCCCTAAGTCCCAATCCACCATATTCCTTAGGAAGGATCACCTTTCCCCAATGAACTGCACCTCTCGTGGTTCCCCAAAGTAATTTCTGGATCATACGCTCAACTCTGTCAACAATTCTATTGGGGATCTACACCATAGAAATCTAGAAGTTCATCACCCCATACACTACCGACCGATGAGCTCTAGTCGGCCTGCATAGGAGAGCAAATATGTGGACCTGCCTCTGATCAAATTGGATATCTGAGTGATGTGAGGCTCGAAGGCAGATTCTCGAAGTTTGCTTCCCTGTAGCGGTCCTCCCAAATAGCGCACGGGAAAGGTGCCTTCCTGAAAAGGCCATACCTCATGGATCCCCTGTTCTTCAGCCTCCGGAACACCTGCCATAAACATGTGAGATTTATCCATGCTTACTTCCAAGCCTAATATTCTAGGAAAAAGATCCAGAGCCTTAGCAACAACTTCTGCAGAGGAGCGATTGCCATAGGGAAAGATGATCAGGTCGTCAGCGAATGCCTGGTGAGTAATGCCTACTTTAGCACAATGCAGAGAGTTATGCTTGTAGTTATCTCTCACAGTAAGTCTCCTGAAGATACATGAAAAGTAATCCATGTAGAGAACAAAAAGCAGGGACGACAGAGGGTCCCCTTGATGCAAGCCCCTCTTACCATAGAAGTATCCCTCTGGAGTGCCGTTGACAAGGATGGAGAATGAGGTGGTGGTGATGCATTTCATGATCCATCATATCATACGCTGCGAAACCTCAACCCTGTAAGAACTCCATGCAAAAATCCTCAGTCCACCGAATCATAAGCCTTCTTGATATCAACTTTAATTGCCATTCTTCTCCACATACGATGTCTTGCCCATCCATAATTCTTCACGATTTCCTAAGCAAGCATCACGCAGTCTCTCATCCTTCGATATTTTACAAATCCAAAGTGATTTTCAGTAACCAGCCCATCCATGAGATTCGTCAGGCGTCCCACAATGACTCTAGAAATTTGGCAGAAATCTCGTATTGTAATAAATGTAGCATTCATCTGTCGCAGCAACTGCCCGGATTGAAAGAATTCCTGGACAACGATCACAACATCTAATCATACTATGTACCACGCATCCCGGAAGAAGGAGGCTGTGTATCCATCCGGTCCTGGAGCCTTATCACCATTCATTCTCCACACGACACCCTTAATCTCTTCGACCGTAATAGGCGCTACAAGTTCATGCGCTTGCTGATCACTCAGCAAAGCACCCCACTTAAACACACTATCATCAATCTCATCACAATCACCTGTAGTGCCCAGTAAGTCCTTGTAACATGTGAGAAATTCTCCAACAACTTCATCTCGGGAGAAAGTGTGTCCGGATTCAGTACGTATGGAGGGAATGACAGTTTTTACGCTATTGGACTTAATCTTCTTGTAGAAAAACTTTGTAGGTTTATCCTGATTGATCAAAGTAAGTCGACCTTCTTTGCCTCCTCATGAATTTTGTCCCATTTCTCAATGTTACCTGGATCAGCATAGCTCTCGTGCTGGAGGCTGTCAAGCTCCGTTCTAGCTCTCTCTACTTTCTCAGCAATGTGACCGAAGTCCCTCTTGCCAAGAAGGCATAACTTTGGCTTGAGAAGTTTCAACCTGTGGCATACACTGAATTGAGCAGTACCCCAAACGTGCGAGTCCCATACCTCACACACAATATCCAAGTAACCACTGCTAGTCCTCCACATGTTCATATATCTGAATGGTCTACCTTTCGAGTGCTCAGTGTGAAACACGGATGCTAGTGCAGGGCAATGGTTCGAGGTGGCCCCCATGGGCAAGAACTCAGACTCCAGTACACCTGAATTGAGATTCCAGTTTGAATTCACTAGTACTCTATCAATTCGACTCCATGACCTCCATTTGTCCAGGTGAAGAAGCACCCCTTAGACTTAGCATCATCCAACCCTAATTCAACACATAACTCCTCAAAATTGACCCTGCACCAGTTCCGATAAGATGGACCAATTATAGAATGCTCTTCCAATTTCCTGACGTAATTAAAGTCTATCAGGATCATCCAAGGAGAGTTAACTATAGGGATAACCGAATAGAGATGACACCATAGCCTACACCTGTAAACAATGCCATTCGGGAGTACACAACACTGATGTAGAACTCCTATTGAGAAATCAAACAGCGAACCAAACTAGAGATACATTGCTCATGGAGCACAACATTACTAACAGAAATCAAAGTTGAATCCCACGCAACTACAATCCGTCCACCATCAACAACATCAAAATTATTCATAATATTCCAACTAGGAACAATTCTACCCACTATGTCAACCACATTATTAGCAGATAATCTAGTTTCAAGAAATCCAAATAAACACACTTTATGTTTGCGAACTAACCTATGGGCTGCTCGCTGCGCACGAAGGGATGCAAGCCCTCGTATATTCCATGTTAAGATCTTCATCGGCGACCTTTGGGGGAAGGGCCCCCGCCTTGTCCTGGCCCATGCCCTTATTCGGCGGTTCCTGGATAGTAATTCCAGGTCCTCGATTGCATCCATCAGCCCAAGTTTTCTTAGTGTTAACTTGAGCGGGCTATTTCCCATCCCGCTTGTTGATCCTCCAGTCATCAGGATCCAGGTCATCTAGGATTTGGTACTTTCCCGATGAAACATCCTCAACCAGTTCGTTAGTAGGTGGAGGAGTAGTTCCCTTCTTCTTCCTGCTTCTACTTTTCGCCTTCTTATTTTTATTATTTTTTGAGCCAACCTGCTAAAAACCCTCTTCATCGACTCCTTCATCCACATGTGTGGACTTCTGTGGAATTTCCTTCTCCCTCTTATCTCCGCCATCCAAGATGTCACAGTCGCCTACCAAGTGGCCAAACTTTCTGCACTTGGTACAATATACTGGGAGGCACTCGTAAAGCATAGATTGTGTATAGTTTGCCCCACGGTAGTTGATGGTGACCTCCTTTGGGAGCTCTTGCGAGACATCAATGTCAATACGCACTCGAACAAACAATACCTTATCAGCTTTAACCGAGGTATCGTCTACCATAATAGGCCGACTGATCAGAGAAGTAACCTTGCTAATGTGGTTCCTCGACCACAACTCCAATGGAAATGATAGGAGATGAATCCAGACCAGCACATGGGAGATTTTTCGATCATCAAACTGAAAAGCTCTCTGGAAGCTTTCAAGCATAAGGTATCGTTCCCAGATAGAGTGAGGAGCCTTATCCAGCACCTTCCGTACATCCTCCTCTGAGCAAAGACGGAAGATAATCCATCTAGACTGATGCATGATGATGGTGTACTTAGCACCTCATGAGCGGCAGATGGCATGGAGATCCTGCATCCCTAGGAAACGTCCCAAAAAGTACCCCACCATCATGAATTTCTAAGCATCAGAATCATCCTTTGGATCTAGATAGGCTACTCCATCACAGGGTGCGACGTATTCGAGTTTCTTATCCGGATCAATGTTGTTCTTATTGACAAACTTGGAGTAGTCAATCGGTTCCTAAGGAGTGGAACCCTTCCCCGAATCACCGTGCCCCTTATGCTAGAATTGCTGATTACTGCCCAGCTACCTGGGCCCAGCCGATGTGCCCTCGCTCAAGAGAGTATCGTCGAAGCCTGCCGAGTACTCACACCCATGACTGGCGCAGCCTGCCGAGCAGGGGATCTAAAAACACACGTGGAGACATCCTGCCGAGAGGTTCCTTGTGCCTGCTGAGAGCAACCCCCGTCTGTTGAAAAACATTGGTGTTTTCGAGAGCCACACTAATCTGCCGAGAGGAATTAGTAGGCCCATCTTCATGCCGAGTCTCAGCGGCAGCTTGCCAGGAGTCTCCTTCTGGCTACCGAGAAGGCAAGGTTTAAGGGGACTCAACATCAAGCCTGCGCTGAGCACCCGGAGTTGCACTCCGTCTCCCATCTACCGAGACTTTCTTCTTAGGACTAAGGTTTCAAACAATAGGAACAACGGGGGTTGACTCCTCCATGTCTGTATCCAGGATACCCCGAGTGGGGCTATCTGATGTGGAAACATCAAGAGTATCCGCCACCACGAGAGCCATGGAATCCGTGTTAACCTCTGTCTCCATCTCCGTCCGGTCAGCCGCTATGGACCGCACCAAGGTAGCACTATCATCAGCGATAGATTATCCACCAAGACTGCCTCCTTTTGAGTTTTCTTTCTTTCAATCTCCTTTGCACGATCCTTCACCGATTTGAACGAGTCATCACCCACACGCACATCCGTCAACACCTTTGAAGGCATCTTACTCCTCGATTTCTTTCCCATGAAAGGAAAAATCTAGGTGGATTGCATGAACAAAGGATGCCTCTCTAACACCACCGTGGAGAGCGGTGTGGTCAGACCGATCATTGACGGCGAGAAGCATTGGCAACATGAAGGAGGAAGGAGGATGAATGGCGTTGAAGGATAATCAATGGGGCTGCAGGCGAGAGGCGCCAACAGCTGTGAGTTTGCTTGCAAGAAAAGTTTGAGAGCAAAATTTTGAAACCCTAGTTCCAAAATTTTTGCACATGCAATGACTCTCTCACTTGGGTCTCGCCTGAAAATACATATATTAGGAGGTGTGTGCTTAATCAAGGGGTTGGCAAGGGTGATGTGTAAACACGTGGGCATCAGTTGCCAAGCACCAAGTCCACGGGTAGGCACGTGGTCGTGCCCTATTCGGGTCTCTGGCTGAGTACTTTTTCTACGATTGTCGGCAAGTTCCCGGTGGCACTTCCGGTGGAGAATTTTTCCAAAAGATTTTCCCAACATGCCCCGACACCTGATGTGGGCATCCCTCGGCATGCCCCAGCACTCAACGTGGGTATTCCTCGACGTGCCACCGCAGCCAACATGGGAATTCCTTGTTCGGTTCAATGTCTGAGCATCCCCGTATGTTCCCTTTTGATCGAATGGCCAACATGGCTAGTGTTTCTTCGCATCTAGCAAGTCATGCTTGGGTTTCCTATTTTTCATCTAACCTTCCTTGCAGAGTTTCACCGTGGGGTGGTTTATCGATAAGATTCACACCCAAGCATTACGTACGTGATGGTGCGTGGGTGGTGAAGGGCTTGATCGCGCGCATCGTGTCATTGCTATGGCAGCGAAGGCAACGCGAGACAGCCTCCTCAATAGTTGGCACGAGAGCTATTAGCCGTTGCCCTAATCATTTTCCCTGTGCTGAATTCCCATTGAGATGGCAACCGTCTGTACAATCAGTCATTTTCCACCATGCACTACTGCTCCATCCAGAAATGCGATGCGCGGAGACGTCATGGCCCGCGTCTTGCCTCGTAATTCAAGCATCCTTAAGGATTCTTCGTTTGTCATGCCATGACACAACACTTGAATTCTTAGTTACGAAGCACAGAGCGACAACGAGGCCACGGTGCCTCCGTTGTCCATGTAGATAAACTTTAATGATCCTTGTGAATGACCGTCATGCATGCCTTGGTTCGAGTGACACCGCGGCCTGAATCATGTCGTTCCAGCATCGGTGAAGAATGCTACCTGGTTGATCCTGCCAGTAGTCATATGCTTGTCTCAAAGATTAAGCCATGCATGTGTAAGTATGAACTAATTCAGACTGTGAAACTGCAAATCGCTTATTAAATTAGTTATAGTTTGTTTGATGGTACCTGCTACTCGGATAACCGTAGTAATTCTAGAGCTAATACGTGCAACAAACCCCGACTTCTGGAAGGGATGCATTTATTATATAAAAGGTCGACACAAGCTCTGCTCGTTGCTGCTATTATTCATGATAACTTGATGGATCGCACGACCCTCGTGCCGGCGATGCATCATTCAAATTTCTGCCCTATCAACTTTCGATGGTAGGATAATGGCCTACCATGGTAGTGATGGGTGACGGAGAATTAGGGTTCAATTCCGAAGAGGGAGCTTGAGAAAGACAGCAGGCGTGCAAATTACCCAATCCTGACACGGGGAGGTAGTGATAATAAATAACAATACTGGGCTATTCGAATCTGGTAATTGGAATGAGTACAATCTAAATCCCTTAACGAGGATCCATTGGAGGAAAATTCTGGTGCCAGCAGCCACAATAATTCTAGCTCCAATAGCGTATATTTAAGTTGTTGCAGTTAAAAATCTCGTAGTTGGACTTTTGGTTGGGCCGGCCGGTCCGCCTTCTGGTGTGCACCGGTCGTCTCATCCCTTCTGTCGGCGATGCGCTCCTGGTCTTAACTAGCTAGGTCGTGCCTCCGGCGCTGTTACTTTGAAGAAATTAGAGTACTCAAAGCAAGCCTACGCTCTGGATACATTAGCATGGGATAACATTATAAGATTTTGGTCGTATTATGTTGGCCTTCGAGATCAGATTAATGATTAACATAAACAGTCGAGGGCATTCGTATTTCATAGTCAAAGATGAAATTCTTGGATTTATGAAAGACGAACAACTGTGAAAGAATTTGCCAAGGATGTTTTCATTAATCAAGAACAAAAGTTGGGGGCTTGAAGACGATCAGATACTGTCCTAGTCTCAACCATAAATGATGCCGACCAGAGATCGGCGGATGTTGCTTAAAGGACTCCGCCGGTACCTTATGAGAAATCAAAGTCTTTAGGTTCTGGGGGGAGTATGGTCGCAAGGCTGAAACTTAAAGGAATTGACGAAAGAGCACCACCAGGAGTGGAACCTGCAGTTTAATTTGACTCAACACGGGGAAACTTACTAGGTCCAGACATAGTAAGGATTGACAGACTGAGAGCTCTTTCTTGATTCTATGGGTGGTGGTGCAGGGCTGTTCTTAGTTGGTGGAGCGATTTGTCTGGTTAATTCTGTTAACGAACGAGACCTCAGTCTGCTAACTAGCTATGCGGAGGTATCCCTCCGTGGCCAGCTTCTTAGAGGGACTACGGCCTTTTAGGACGTGGAAGTTTGAGGCAATAATAGGTCTGTGATGCCCTTAGATGTTCTGGGCTGCACGCACGCTACACTGATGTATTGAACGAGTTTATAGCCTTGGCCGACAGGCTCGGGTAATCTTTGAAATATCATCGTGATGGGGATATATCATTGCAGTTATTGGTCTTCAACGAGGAATTCCTAGTAAGTGCGAGTCATCAGCTCTAAGGATCATTTACAGAACCTTATCATTTACAAGAAGGAGAAGTCGTAACAAGGTTTCCGTAGGTGAACCTGCATAAGGATCATTGTCAAAACGTGCAAAGCAGACCGCGAACATGTTCAAAAACACCTGGGTTCTGCATCGTCAGCTAACCCCCACGCCGTGTTCCCGGACCCAACTGCGCTCGCACCATTCTGGCCTAATGAACTCAGGCAGGGGATACGCCAAGGAATACAAACACGAGCATCCCCCATTGAATGCCTCATTCATGGGGCGCTTCGGGGATTGGGACGCCCATCGAATGTCTAAATGACTATCGGCAATGGATATCTTGGCTCTCGCATCGATGAAGAACGTAACAAAATGCGATACTTGGTGTGAATTGGAGAATCCCATGAACCATCGAGTCTTTGGACGCAAGTTGCACCAGAAGCCACTAGGTCGAGGGCACGCTGGCCTGGGCATCACGCATCGCGTCGTTCCCTCCACGCGACCAAATGCGCGGTGGGGGCGGAGAGTGGTCCTCCATGCACGGCGCCACGCGATCGGCACAAATGTGATCCCCAACGATACGCATCACAGCAAGTGGTGGATGAACCATCATCGCGTGATGTCGTGCACCACTGCATCGGGACGCACGATCAGACGCAACAACACGTGCAATCACGTCGCCTTCGACCGCAACCTCAGGTCAGCAGGATCACCCACTGAGTTTAAGCATATGAATAAGCGAAGGTAAAGAAACTTACAAAGATTCCCCTAGTAACAGTGAGCGAATCGAGAGTAGCCTTATAATTGTGTGTTGAGAAAACGCTCATCAAGTTCTTGGCGCCGTTGTAGTATAGTGGTAAGTATTCCCGCCTGTCACGCGGGTGACCCGGGTTCGATCCCCGGCAACGGCGCCAAGAACTTGATGAGCGTTTTCTCAACACACAATTAATCCCCAAGTATGAAGGATATCAATTGTAGTTTCGAAAGGTGACCAAGTGAATATCGAACCCAAGGGACGGCGTATTATCAATTTAATTATTATCTAAATTAATTAAGACAAAGCAATAAGAGTTTGATGTTTGATTATAACTAAAATGCTAAATTAAATAACAAATAAAATAAACTATCACTCGAAGAATACGTAGGTGGATCAAGTAGGAGAATAGGTAGCTCTAGGATAATCCAGTTTTACTCATTAACTTCCCTTCCATGTGTCAATGTCCGACTCTGCCTTGTGGAATATGGACGCATCACTAAACCATGCATATCTACTCTATAGACACAAGTAAACATGTGTGTAACACGTGTGAATAACCTCGGAGCAAGAGATATAATTTCACCCCCCTTTCTAGGTACTATCAGTATCAATTATTTCCCCCTAGGATTGGTACTCTAACCCGATATGATCTCCCTTTATAGGTACTATAAAGTTATCCTCTTTATCCTACTTAATCATTCGAATTCAATTCAATTAATAAGTATTCATATATGATAGTTCTAATGAAGCTTCGGAGTCCCCTCACTTAGAATCATAACATGGAATCCTGTTCAGCGGTGAACGCACTCAATCTACAACCAAGATATATATTCAGACTCTATATACCAATTGAAGATGCACAAAACGACCGTGAATATGGATTAAGAAAGTACAATCATATATAAAATAAATCCACAAGTAATGTTGTACGGAGTATACACACGAAGTTCAATTAACTAGATAAAACCTTCACAACCCTAGTTCTACCAAAAAGGCTCTAGCCCATGGTGTTTCGAAGAACAATCATGGGTGTTGGATAGATCTTACCCGGATGTCCGGAAAATACAAGATAAATTAGGAAACGAATAAACCCTTGATATGACGTCTTCATGCCCTTCTCCATCTTAAATCCTCCTCTTGGTTCTCCTCTTGATTCCACAAACGAATCTTCAAAGTGATGGATGGATGGAGGAAAGGAAGTGGATGATGGATGGGAGGTGATCCCCCCTTGTGGGGTGTTGTATGGTTGTGGCCTCTCCTCGGTGATTGGTGATGTTTTCGTGACTGCATGAGCCTCCTTTTATACTTGTAATCATGTCTCTAGGGCTTGGAATGGGCTTTTCAAGTGATCCCACGCGTGTTGGCCTCGAAAATATGGATTTTCCCGCACGTAGGTTCGACCTCGTCAAACAGGTCGAACCTCTCCCTCTTTGGTCGAACCACAGGTCGAACCCTGCTACTGGAGTTGCGCAGTCTCTCCGTTTCGCGTATAACTTTCACATCCGACCTCCGAATTGAGTAATTTTTGTGCTCACGCGATCCTCTCTTCCTTGGATTTCTATCCATATAACGAAATCACAAAAACTCCAAGAATTGAATATGTAACAGGCCATGGAAAGTAGCACTGCAATTCTGTTCGGCATAGCTCGCGCGGCGTCACCACTTTTCTCATAACTTCCTCGTTCAGACTCCGAATGGGATGTTCTTTATGCCAAAACGACCCTCTCTTCAGTGGCTTTCCAACCATGTATCACACTTCCCGTTCAGAGCTCCACATCAATACAGAATAATTACACAAGTTCGACGTGCATTTATCAGCATTCTTGCACAAATTGCACCTTTTCTCAAACTTGGCTCTTTTCAACCTTTTTCCACCTAAAACACAACAAAACACCTCAAGTGTACCTTATTCTCATATATATTGAATATAAGACATTTGTGCTCATATAAGACTACAATATCAATCAAAAAGGTGTTAAATTGGACACTAAAACACGCTTATTTTCACTCTCATCAATCCCCCAAACTTACCCGTTGCTCGTCCCGAGGCAACAAAATAAAAATAAAAAGAGAGAGAGAGTAAGAAAATTAGCAGGGAAACAAGGACTATGAATAATACCCCATTCAAAATATAATTGTCCTCAACTTAGGTCATGCAACTCTTATTACATGTAATAATCAATTCGTAGCATACAAGTTAAGACAATCACCACCAATTCAAATGCTCCATTGACATGTTCTCATGGGAAGTATATATCACTCACACTCAAGTGTAAAAGATGTACACTTATGGGTTAAGGTGTTTACGCTCAAATTCAATTCAAGTGCATGCGTAACCATAAGCTTGCCAAAAGTCTCAAACTCTTCACCACTAAAAGTATGATTCGACAATGGGATCAAAAAGGACTTTTCTTTTGGATGTAATGTTGGCTCTTTGGTAAGGGTAGGAAACATATGGATAAAGTGACTCAATTAGTAGAGAATTAAAACCGGAGATCTTATGTACTGCAGATTCTTACAATTCAAGGCTATCCAGCTTCATGCTCTTCTAATTTTCTTTTCTCTCCTTTCCTTCAAGCTCAACATACTTTTTGTTGTCTCAAACACATTCTTTTTCTCTCGAGGTACCAGTTTCGGGCACTACCTCACGCATCCTCCATAGGGTACTAGATTTAAGCACTACCCAAGGGTTTTTGATTCCATGGAGTACTAGATTTAAGCACTACTTCATGCTTCTCCTTAGATGCATTATCAAAATCCATCACTAATTCAATACCAATTTCATTCCTTCCCAAGTTGTTCGTTATCAAGCTCTATCAACACACTTTGAAAAGCCATTAATTCTCCACTAATAAGACAATCAAGGCTCAAAAAATTAAGATGCTCAAAGTGGTTATTTCACGTAGGCTGCCAAAGAATGAGATTTTTAGGCTCAACGGGGCTAACTATGGATAAACAATCATATGGTATAGGGAATTATTTGGCTAAGTGACTTATAAATTCAAAGATGGCCTAAAATCATCTCCCATTATCTATCACACATGTAGTTTCAAGTAAGACAAGAGGCAAGTTCTAGAATACACACACAAGAACGATACTCACCAGAAAGAAATATCATATGATTATGTACATGATCAACGAGGCTCAAAATCTCACATGGGTTTTTAACAAGTAACAGAGCACTTTTCATGGTAAGCAATATCCCACAAGTACACATAGAACTTCATACCACAATATAACTCAAGTACACTTCCTTCATCAATTTCAAGAGCATATGAATTTCAAAGACAATTTTAAACATATAAGCTCACATGGATCACCACCTTAAACTTAATCCTTCCACTCCTATGAATTAAAAGCACATATAAAAATTAGAAAAAGAAAACGAGGGCACCTGATTTCTCCTTCAATGAATGCACGAGCTCCTCGAGTCAAAGCCTCAATGTAGAACTCGTCTTGCCACTCAGTTACCTTTTCTATCATCAAAGCTCAAACACACTCATCATCACAGATTCATCAATAATAAAATAGGAGAACTATACGAAAGAATTAATTGACTATGTAATCGACTCCACACACTAGAAACACCACTGAACACTAGGCAAATTGCAAAAAATCGACACATCAAAACCGATTAAAGTTTCAATATACCGCAAAAAATCAACTCCCCTAGCAAACATTACAAAGAAAATATTATATTCTTGGTGCTTCAATGAGGTAAGTACATCACACTCCCCCAAAATTAGTAAAAACGTAAGTCGAAACTAAGTTTGAAAAGAGATGTAATTGCCGATTAGTAAGCACCTTAAATATAAAAATTTCTTACGCACACAAAAGAAATAAAGCAATAAAACGGAAAGGCAAGCCCCAAACAGGCGCTCATGTTTAACGTCGGAGAGTCACGACGGATTACCACTTTGAACTACTGGATCACAGGACGGTCTTGTCGCATCCTCACCTTCAAGTATTTTCTTTCCCTCTTCTTGTCTACACTCAACACCTCGCCTTTCTTGGTCACAAGTATATGATCATTGAAATTTCCTTCCTCCCATAGCTGTCTAGATACCCCCTTGTTAATCTTCCACTTAAATTCAGAATCACCTGTCTTAGAAAAATCAAGATTAAACAAGTTAGAAACCATATCAATGCTCTTGCACGATTGAGTCTCCATAGGCGTCTTCATTGCATGATCAAGAGAGAAAACCACATCTTCATTATCCATTCGCAGTCTAAGCTTTCCTTCCTTAACATCTATCATAGCTCCAGCTGTGGCAAGGAATGGTCGTCCCAAAATAAGGGGAATATCACCCTTATCATCTTCCATCTCAAGTACAAGAAAATCCACGGGAAAAACTAACTTATCCACTCTCACTAAAACATCTTCAATTAAACCCTTCGGACAAGTCATGGATCTATCTGCCAATTGAAGAGCAATATTCGTGGGAGTTAACTCCCCCAAACCAAGCCTTTTAAATATGGACAAAGACATCAAGTTAACGCTTGCCCCCAAATCACACAAGGCTTTATGTGCCGACCCTTTTCCAATGTCACAAAGAATGGTGAAGCTTCCCGAAACCTTTAACATTGCAGGTAGCTTCCTTTGAAGGATCGAGCTGCAATTCTCTGATAGGTTCACCGTCTCCACTCCGTTCAAGCTTCTCTTCTTTGATATAATATTCTTGAGGAATCGGGCATAGTATGGCATCTCCATGATTGCTTCAGAGAAAGGAATGTTCAAGCTTACTTTGCTCATGACATCGTGAAACCTCTTGAACTTTTCTTCCAATCCCTTCTCGGCCAATCTCGAAGGAAACGGAGGAGGTATCTTGGTCTTTGGTCTTCCCCATTCATCACGTTCAACCTCCTTTGCTTTGTCCTTCTTGGCTCTCAATCTCTTTGCTTCTTCCCACTTCTTCTCCATTGTAAGCTCAGTATTCTGCTCATGTAATGGTACTGGAGTAGCATCAACATCATGCGGAACATTTGGCGCAGAAATGGGCAACTTCTGGATGGGTTCGACCAGGGTTCGACCTGTGGAACAGGTCGAACCAGACACGTACTGGTCGAACCTACCTTCTGGACAACGGCTCTCTTTTTGAATTTGAGGTTCGACCTGGGTTCGACCTGTTTGAGAGGTCGAACTAGGTTTGCATTGGTCGAACCTCTCTCCTGGAAGACTGATCTCATTCTGCTCTTGAGGTTCGACTAGGGTTCGACCAGTGTTAGAGGTCGAACCACTGCCCCCTAGGTCAAACTGCCTCACTGTACAGTTTATATCCTCCGGTTCGACCTGGGTTCGACATGCTGGGTTGGTCGAACCATTACAGTCATGGTCGAACCATTGCTATGATAAAACAGAGCACTCCGGATGAAGAGGTTCGACCATGGTTCGACCTGTATGCCAGGTCGAACCCTCTGGGTTTTGGTCGAACCGGTGTTCTGGAAAAACAGAGTGATCCGCATGGTGAGGTTCGACCATGGTTCGACCTGAATGCCAGGTCGAACCTTCTGGATGTTGGTCGAACCGAGGATTAGCTATGTCCAAATTTGATCTCGGCTTCATCGGTCCCTCGTACTGCATTCCAGATCTTAACATGATGGCTTTATCTTCCAATTTTTGTGCCAATTGATTCACGTTCGTGGTCATCTGCCCCATCATCAAGGTAAGCTCCTTCAACTGCTTAGACAAATCTGCACGATCAACATTCATGGTATCCTCAAGATGATCAATCCTTGCATTATTCTCAGCCCTGTATCGATGGAAGGTATCTTCAACACTCTTCACTTCTTGCTGCTTCATACTAGGCCCCCTTTGTGTCAACTCTGTGATCTGCCTCTGCTGGAACTCTAGTAGCTTATTGATGTTAGCTAGACTAGAGACGATCTCATCATCCCTATTCGACTTCACCACTTGATGTTCAACCTGCGCTATCTCGCCAAGTACATATGATCCTCTATCTCTCTCTACTGGCCAGTCACGTGTATTCATAGAGATGTCTTCGAACAACTTTTCTGCTTCAAGTGCTGTCTTAGATAACAGCGCTCCTCCTGATGATGCATCAATAAAAATACGCGACTCACAATCCAATCCATAGTAGAAAATGCTTATGTATTCAGCCTTAGACAATCCATGCTGTGGACACCTCTTGAGCATGTCTTTAAACCTATCCCACGCCTCATAAAATTTCTCACCTTGATTCATAACAAATCGGGTGATCTCTTGCTTCATTCTTAAGATCCTTGAGGGTGGCATGTATCTCTCTAAGAACTTCTGCTGCAGTTGGTCCCATGTAGTGCAATCTGTGGCATCAAGAGTCTCATACCAAGCTTCCACCTTATCAATCAAAGAGAACTTGAATAAGGCGATCCGCCTAGCATTATCCTTCGCTCTACTGCCCTTTTGAGTATTTGGAGATGCTGATATGGATCTTCAAAACAACCTCCAGAAAAGGGATTCTTCTCTACCATGTTAATAAGAGCGGGATGTATCTCAAAATCATCATCTTCCCCCCTTGCTCCTATCAACCCCATGTTGACATTCCCAAAGTTCGTGAAAAATTCACGTATGGAAATATTATCCGAATTCTGCCTTGCTCCAGCCATGTTTAGATCAATGTGTTATTTGCTCCTTTCCTTCCTCTCCTTTTATCAAGCGCACAAGTAACTCAGAAAAATTCAAGGTTAGATAGAAAATAAATAATCACAAATAAAAGAAAAAGAAAAAAAAATCTTAATCAAACTAGAAATAATAAAATCAATAATAACAGCCGTCCCCGACAACTGCGCCAAGAACTTGATGAGCGTTTTCTCAACACACAATTAATCCCCAAGTATGAAGGATATCAATTGTAGTTTCGAAAGGTGACCAAGTGAATATCGAACCCAAGGGACGGCGTATTATCAATTTAATTATTATCTAAATTAATTAAGACAAAGCAATAAGAGTTTGATGTTTGATTATAACTAAAATACTAAATTAAATAACAAATAAAATAAACTATCACTCGAAGAATACGTAGGTGGATCAAGTAGGAGAATAGGTAGCTCTAGGATAATCCAGTTTTACTCATTAACTTCCCTTCCATGTGTCAATGTCCGACTCTGCCTTGTGGAATATGGACGCATCACTAAACCATGCATATCTACTCTATAGACACAAGTAAACATGCGTGTAACACGTGTGAATAACCTCGGAGCAAGAGATATAATTTCACCCCCATTTCTAGGTACTATCAGTATCAATTATTTCCCCCTAGGATTGGTACTCTAACCCGATATGATCTCCCTTTATAGGTACTATAAAGTTATCCTCTTTATCCTACTTAATAATTCGAATTCAATTCAATTAATAAGTATTCATATATGATAGTTCTAATGAAGCTTCGGAGTCCCCTCACTTAGAATCATAACATGGAATCCTGTTCAGCGGTGAACGCACTCAATCTACAACCAAGATATATATTCAGACTCTATATACCAATTGAAGATGCACAAAACGACCGTGAATATGGATTAAGAAAGTACAATCATATATAAAATAAATCCACAAGTAGTGTTGTACGGAGTATACACACGAAGTTCAATTAACTAGATAAAACCTTCACAACCCTAGTTCTACCAAAAAGGCTCTAGCCCATGGTGTTTCGAAGAACAATCATGGGTGTTGGATAGATCTTACCCGGATGTCCGGAAAATACAAGATAAATTAGGAAACGAATAAACCCTTGATATGGCGTCTTCATGCCCTTCTCCATCTTGAATCCTCCTCTTGGTTCTCCTTTTGATTCCACAAACGAATCTTCAAAGTGATGGATGGATGGAGGAAAGGAAGTGGATGATGGATGGGGGGTGATCCCCCCTTGTTGGGTGTTGTATGGTTGTGGCCTCTCCTCGGTGATTGGTGACGTTTTCGTGACTGCATGAGCCTCCTTTTATACTTGTAATCATGTCTCTAGGGCTTGGAATGGGCTTTTCAAGTGATCCCACGCGTTTTGGCCTCGAAAATATGGATTTTCCCGCACGTAGGTTCGACCTCGTCAAACAGGTCGAACCTCTCCCTCTTTGGTCGAACCACAGGTCGAACCCTGCTACTGGAGTTGCGCAGTCTCTCCGTTTCGCTTATAACTTTCACATCCGACCTCCGAATTGAGTGATTTTTGTGCTCACGCGATCCTCTCTTTCTTGGATTTCTATCCATATAACGAAATCACAAAAACTCCAAGAATTGAATATGTAACAGGCCATGGAAAGTAGCACTGCAATTCTGTTCGGCACAGCTCGCGCGGTGTCACCACTTTTCTCATAACTTCCTCGTTCGGACTCGAAATGGGAGGTTCTTTATGCCAAAACGACCCTCTCTTCAGTGTCTTTCCAACCATGTATCACACTTCCCGTTCAGAGCTCCACATCAATATAGAATAATTACACAAGTTCGTCGTGCATTTATCAGCATTCTTGCACAAATTGCACCTTTTCTCAAACTTGGCTCTTTTCATCCTTTTTCCACCTAAAACACAACAAAACACCTCAAGTGTACCTTATTCTCATATATATCGAATATAAGACATTTGTGCTCATATAAGACTACAATATCAATCAAAAAGGTGTTAAATTGGACACTAAAACACTCTTATTTTCACTCTCATCACCCTACATGAGAATCGGCCGGCCAGGCCGTTTGAATTGTATTCTAGAGAAGCATCCTCAGTGGTGGACCGAGGTCGAGTCCCCTGGAATGGGGTACCATAGAGGGTGAGAGCCCTATTGCTCCTGGACCCTGTCGCACCATGAGGAGCTGTCGGTGAGTCGGGTTATTTGGGAATGCAGCCCTAATCGGGCGATAAATTTCCTCTAAGGCTAAATACGGGCGAGTGACCGATAGGAAACAAGTACCACGAGGGAAAGATGAAAAGGACTTTGAAAAGAGAGTCAAAGAGTGCTTGAAATTGTCGGTAGGGAAGTGGATGGGGGCCAGCGATGCGTCCTGGTCGGATGTAGAATTGCAAGAGCCGTTCCACCGATCGACTCGTGGCGTGGACCAATGCGGATTGATGCGGTGCCCAAAGCTCGGGCGGTCAATATGCTCATTGTACGGCGTCGTGCTGATCTAGCAGACAACGCGTGCCTCCTACGTGCCTTGACAACTTTGTGCTCCCGGTGCTAGCCTGCGGGCTCCCCATTCAACCCGTCTTGAAACACGAACCATAGAGACTAACATGTGTGTGAGTCAACAGGCGATTAAACTCGTAAGGCGCAAGGAAGCTGATTGGCGTAATTCCCCCTGAGGGGAGCACTGCAGACTGACCTCGATCTTCTAAAAAGGGTTCGAGTGAGCGTACCTGTCGGGACCCGAAAGATGGTGAACTATGCCTGAGTCGAATGAAGCTAGAGAAAACTCTAGTGGAGGCCCGCAGTGATACTGACATGTAAATCGTTCGTCTAACTTGGGTATAGGGGCAAAAGACTAATCGAACAGTCTAGTAGTTGGTTCCCTCCAAAGTTTCCCTCAGGATTGCTAGAGCTCTAGTGCGAGTTCTATCGGGTAAAGCCAATAATTAGGGCATCGGGGGTGCAATGCCCTCGACCTATTCTCAAAGTTTAAATGGGTAGTACGGCGCGGCTCCTCCGTTTAGTCGCGCTAGAGAATTGTGAGCTCCAAATGGGCCATTTTTGGTAAGCAGAACCCACGATGCGGGATGAACCAGAAGCTGCATTACAGTGCCCAATTGCACGCTAACCTAGATCCCACAAAGGGTGTTGGTCAATTAAGACAGTAGGACGATGGTCATGGAAGTCAAAATCCGCTGAGGGGTGTGTATCAACTCACCTGCCGAATCAACTAGCCCTAAAAATAAATGGCACTAAAGCCCGCGACCTATACCCGGCCATCGGGGCAAGGGCCAGGCTCCAATGATTAGGAGGGCGTGGCGGTCGCTGCATAACCCTAGGCGCGAGCCCAGGCGCGAGCGGTCGTCGGTGCGGATCTTGATGGTACTAGTAAATATTCAAATGAGAACTTTGAAGGCCGAAGAGGGGAAAGGTTCCATGTGAACGAAACTTGCACATGGGTTAGTCAATCCTAAGGGTCCGGGGAACCCTGACAGATAGCGCGTTCAGCGCGTGCTTCGAAAGGGATTTGGGTTAAAATTCTCGAACAGGGACGTAACGGTTGATGGCAATGTTAGGGAGTCCAGAGATGTCAGTAGAGGCCTCGGGAAGAGTTACATTTTTTGTTTAACAGCCCGCCCATCCTGGAAATGGCTCAATCGGAGGTAGGGTCTAGAGGATGGAAGAGCACCGCACGTCGCGTGGTGTCCGATGTGCCCCCGGCGGCCCTTGAAAATCCAGAGGACCGAGTACCGTCCACGCCCGGTCGTAACCGCATCAGGTCTCCAAGGTGAACAACCTCTAGTCGATAAAACAATGTAGGCAAGGGAAGTCACCAAAATGGATTTGCAATCTCAGTAAAAAGATTGGCTCTGAAGGCTGGGCACGGGGTCCCAGTCCCAAACCCATCAGTTGACGGCGAACTACTCGAGCTACTAGCATGGTGAGAATGGGTCGTTGCGTGCCGGCTAGGGGACAAACTAGGAACGACTCCCTCGGAGGCCTTCCCCGAGCATCGAACAGTCGACTCAGAACTGGTACGGACAAGGAAAATCCGACTGTTTAATTAAAACAAAGCATTGCGATAGTCCCTGCGGATGCTCACACAATGTGATTTCTGCCCAGTGCTCTGAATGTCAAAGTGAAGAAATTCAACCAAGTGCGGGTAAACGGTGGGAGTAACTATGACTCTGAATATAGATGTTAATATTCAGAAAAAGGCTGAGGCCAGAAACAATGTACAAATACAACCTCAATGCCTAAAGCCGACAAACAAACACCAAACGAAAGCAACAACTGAACAAACTCCAAAGGAGTTAAAAATGATCATTTAGCTAGAAGGAACACTAGCCTAGCTACATGCTTAAAAATATTATTTACAACACCGCTAATAGTCGGTCTAGAATGATCATATAAAGTATCATTCCTCGTCTTCCAAATAAAGTAGACAATAGAAAAAAAGGGCAAGCTCCCTCCTTCTACGGACAGTCTTCCGAACACTATGATCCTTAGAAATCCATTTGACACCTGCAAAAATGGTAGAAACACGCCTTGGCCAACCAATGAAAGAACTCACTTGGTCCCAAACAATCCTCGAGAAGGAACACTGAAAGAACAAATAATCCCTCGATTCATGAATACCAACACAAAAATAGCACTCCGAGCAATCTTCCTCCACATGCCAACGATCAAAAGTGGCTAAGCAATTCTTAGCCACTATCCACATACAAAAAACATGCTTCCTAGGGGCGCAAGAAGACCAAATCTTCGCAAAGAAGAACTTACTAGGCGCTGAAGGAGCAACCATAGTGTATAGCTTCATCATAACAAGGCTGCCTGTCTCTGAACACTCCATAAAAGCATCAATGGTATCACCTGATAGCCTTGCTCGTATATGATCACGAGCCTTAAGCAAGTCTTTCCAAATAATGGACGATGCATGAGTTGGGACCGCATCCCAAACTGATACGCCATGAATAAAAACTTCATGGATCCACCGAAGCCATAAAGAATTTTTTCCAAAGAATTTTTCTGACCACTTGACAGAGCCTCGCTTCCTTCCCCACAAAAACAAGCAGATCATACATTCAATACACTGAAAACACCTATAGGGATCTTAACCTTAGAAGCCCAGAAATTCAAGATCCCGTAGATGATAGAATGTACCAACTCCAATCTACCAGTGTAAGAGAAGTGCCAAGAAGACCATCTTCGGATGAGATCCGAAATCTTCACAAACAGAGGCAAAATGGCACGAATATCCTGTTCATTATCCTTCGATATGCCAGCCATAAATAAACTAGATTTCTCATTGCTAACTTCTAATCCAGAGACTGAAGAAAAGGTATGCAAAGCTTGAGAAACCAGTTGAGCAGTACGAACATCACCATAAGAAAATAAAATCAAGTCATCCGCAAACACCAAATGCTATATATTAACTTTCGCACATAATCTCGAATGAAACTTGAACTTATTGGCGTTAGCAAGCTTCTTGAAAGATCTTGTGAAATAATCCATGCACATCACAAAAAGAAGGGAAGAAAGTGGATCACCCTGGCGAAGACCACGCTTACCTTCAAAGTAACCCTCCGGAAGTCCATTCACAAAAATAGAAAAGAAAGTAGTGGATACACACTCCATTATCCATCTAATCATCTGCAGGGGAAAACGAAGGCCAACAAGCACTCCTCTTAAGAACTCCCAGTTGACGGTATCATATGCCTTCTTAATGTCAACTTTAAGAGTCATACGAGGAGCAATGCGTCCCCTACACCATCCATAATTCTTCAAAATCTCTTGTGCCAACATGATGCAATCTCTCATATGTCTCCCCTTAATAAAGCCAAAGTGATTCTCTGATGTCAAGAAATCCATCACCTTAGAGATTCTAGCAGCAATTATCTTAGAGATAACTTTATATAACACATTGCAGCAAGAAATGGGTCGAAAATCCTTCACACCAGGATCATGCACACCCTTTGGGATAAGGGTAATGAAAGTGGCATTCAAATAACGAAGAAGCCTTCCTGAATGAAAGAATTCCAGAACTGCACTCATAATATCATGCCCAATTACCTCCCAAGCATCTCTAAAGAAGCTCACAGAAAAACCATCTGGACCTGGAGCCTTATTGACATTCATACTCCATATGACTTGCTTGATTTTAGACTAATAAATGGGGCAATGAGATCAACCCTATGATCATCTGAAAAGAGCTCACCCCATTCAAATACTGAATTGTCAATAGGATGACAATCCCGAGAAGTCCCAGAAGATTCTTATAAAAAGAAACAAACTCCTCAACCATTTCATCACTGGATGAAGTATGCCCAGAAACTGTTCTAACAGAAGGGATAAGATTGCGACCCCCATTAACTTTGACCAACTTGTGAAAGAACCTGGATGGCTTATTTTGACAAAGCAAATTTTCATTACGAGCTAATTGCGTAAAGAACAAATGCTATGCATGAGATAAGAAAGAAGCCACCTTCTGAGAGTCCAAAACCCTCTCCCAACTATCCAAGTTCCCTGGGTCATCATGACTCAAAAACTGAAGCTGCTCAAGATCAGCCCTAGCCCTCTCTGCTCTCTCAGCCATGTGATGAAAGTTTCTTTTACCCAAACTTCGAAAATAAGGTTTAAGTAGCTTCAACATTCGACAAACAACAAACTGATTTGTACCATAAATGACCTATCCCCAACCATGGCGAACAACATCAAGAAAACCATCACTAATTCTCCACATAGTCAAGTATCTAAATGGTTTTCTCTTATGAGCCTCACTATGATAAATAGAGATAATAAGAGAACAATGATCAGAAGTAGCTCCCATAGGCAACAAATCCGCCTGCACCATACTACTTTCACCCGCCCATAATTCATTAATCAAAACTCAATCAATGCGACTCCACCTTGCACCATTCGTCCACGTAAAGAAACAACCTCACGAGATTGCATCATCTAGACCCAAATTCACACAATAATCTTCAAAGTCTACTCTAAACCAATTGGAGGTGATTTGAGAAAACACAGACCTCTCTTCTGGTCGCCTAATAGAGTTGAAATCTCCCATCAACATCCAGGGAGAATCAACAGAGGCACCAAAATCAGAGAGAGATTGCCATAATAACTTCCTCTGAGCCACAATATTACGACCATAGACAAACGATACCTTGAACTCCTTATAAGTAGTCAAACAAATCAATGAACCAGAAATACATTGATCATGCATGACTAAAGGAACAAACTGAACAAGGGAAGTGTTCCATGCCACAACAATACGACCACTAGAGTTAGAGCACCCACCAAGCCTCGCACGTTCCACGCTAGTAACTTCATAATAGGTGAGAATCAGGAGGCCTACCCTCAGATGTAATCAATGATTCTCTACCCTCACTACGCTCACGAATAACCATCCCAGTAGTATGTCGAGATGCAGATCTTGACCTCCCACATCTACCTCGAGCATGCCTAGTCACATCTTCCTCCTCAGAATCCAAAGTGGAATCTGACTTAACAGGTGATTTGCCCCTCCTACGACTCCTTCGAAACCACAACATCCCTAGGGCAATCATCTTTAGAGGAAGACTTAATCAGAGAAGAAGGTGAGTCCTCAAGATGAGCGCTACCTTCCACAAGAGCATTAAACTACGAAGAGATGACCACCTCAGTACCACCATCTGCAACCCCTCCAACAACCGCACCTCCCATATTGGTTTTAGATTTTGATCTTCGCTTAGGTTTAACCTTAACAAACCCATTCAAAGGCTCCACACCCTTAGCATCTCCACTCTTAATTTCAGCACCGTTCGGATTATCACCTTTAATATCCACACTATTCTTCTCAACCCCCTTATCTACGCCTATATTACTAGGTTGAGCCACAACTTCCTTTTTAGGCACTTTGCAAGCACCATTCTGATGAACAAATTGATTACATACATGGCAATAAGAAGGAAGTTGTTCATAAATAACTTGTTGCTTGAAAACCCCTCTTGGAAATCGAATAGTAACTTCCTCAGGAAGGTCCTTCGTCATATCCACATCAATGCGGACTCTAACAAATGAAACTCTATCCACATTACCCGACTGAGCATCAATATAGATAGGGCATCCACTGCAGAAGCAATAGAACTTATATGATGATGTGTCCAAAATTCCAAAGGAAGAAAAGGAAAATAAACCTAAACAAGCACACAGGAAATCCTTTTCTCACCAAATTGAAAAGCTCTCAGGAGCTTTTCTTAAAGAAGAAAATGATTCCAAATAGAGTAAGGTCCCATGTGCATAGTAATCATATATCTCACACCTCATGTACCACATATAGCATGTAACGCTCGCATACCAGGGAACCTCCCAGAAAAGTATCCACCCAACGTATGACTCCATATAACCAAATCATATTGAGGATCAAGAACGATAGACCCATCATCCGCTAGTGAAATATACGTAAGCAACCTTTTCTTCTCAACATGATTATTATTAACAAACTTCGAATAATCCAATGGCTCATGCACCTCTGTAGAAGCTTTCCTCGATTTAGAGCTCCCTCGCCCACAACGCTTGAAAGCCATCTTGCCCTTCGAAAGAGGATTTGGTACATGATCATCCACAACCCTCTCACCATTCAAAGGAGGCCTCGGCACACTATCATTCGAATCTATCATCCCCACATCCTTCTTCGAAATATCATCCAAAACTCCCACCGAAGATGGAGCTTCATGCAATGAACCTAGAAAATCTTTACACACTAGTGCACCCTCATAGACCACCTCTTCCATCTCACAAGGAACCTTAGAAGGTTTCATAGAAGCAACAACATTAGAAACCTCATTAGATTTAACGTTCTCCTAAAAAATGAGCACATGATTCTTAACATTGATTGCATGAGCCTCTTTTGATGCCTTAAAAGACTCACCAATAGCACGACTAGCCTTCTTCCCCTTTAGCCTTCTTCCCCATCAAACAAAGGATCAAGGGACATGCAAGCTCTCAAACACGCCAAAAACCCTCAAGAAAACCCTACAGAAGTTGCCAGAAAAAGCACTACGGTGACCTCCACCACCATCAACCACCACCCTCCGACGAGATACCACCGGTTAGAAGACCAAGTAACAAAAGAAAAATCAGAAATCTAGAGAGAGAAAATCTCTAAATCTCCAGAGCACCACTCTCTTCACTTTTCCTTTTTGAGTAATTATAAGTAACTATGACTCTCTTAAGGTAGCCAAATACCTCGTCATCCAATTAGTGACACGCATGAATGGATAAACAAGATTCCCACTGTCCCTGTCTACTATCCAGCGAAACCACAACCAAAGGAATGGGCTTGGCGAAATCAGCGGGGAAAGAAGACCTGGTTGAGCTTAACTCTAGTCCGACTTTGTGAAATGACTTGAGAGGTGTACGATAAGTGGGAGCCAAAAGGCAAAACTTAAATACCACTACTTTTAACATTATTTTACTTATTCTTTGAATTGGAGGTGGGGCATTGCCCCTCTTTTTAGACCCAAGGCTCGCCCCGACGGGCCGATCTGGGCGGAAGACATTATCAGGTTGGAAGTTTGGCTGGGGCGGCACATCTGTTAAAAGATAATGCAGGTGTCTTAAGATGAGCTCAACGAGAACAGAAATCTCACATGGAACAGAAGGGTAAAAGCTCGTTTGATTCTGATTTCCTATACGAATACGTATCGTGAAAGCGTGGCCTAACAATCCTTTAGACCTTCAGAATTTGAAGCTAGAGGTGTCAGAAAAGTTACCACAGGGATAACTGTCTTGTGGTAGCCAAGCGTTCATAGCGATGTTGCTTTTTGGTCCTTCGATGTAGGCTCTTTCTATTATTGTGAAACAGAATTCACCAAGTGTTGGATTGTTCACCCACCAATAGGGAACGTGAGCTAGGTTTAGACTGTCGTGAGACAGGTTAGTTTTATCCTACTGATGGAAGTGTCGCAATAGTAATTCAACCTAGTACGAGAGGAACCATTGATTCGCACAACTGGTCATCACGCTTGGTTAAAAAGCCAGTGGTGTGAAGCTACCGTGCGCTGGATTATGACTGAATGCCTCTAAGTCAGAATCTGAGCTAAGATGCTATGTATGCGCCCACTGTCTACTCCCCGAACCGCAGTAGGGACCCCCAGGCCACTAAGGGCACGTGTCGTTGGCCAAGCCCCTATGGCGAACGAGCCGCGTGGGCCGCCTCGAAGTATAATTCCAATAGAGCGGCGGGTAGAATCCTTTGTAGATGACTTAAATATGCGACGAGGTATTGTAAGCGGCCGAGTGGCCTTGTTGTAGCGATCTGCTGAGATTTAGCCCTTCGTCACATTGATTCATCCCCCTCCCCAATCCCCCATATAAAACCCTATTCCCACCGTGAGGTTCAGTAGGTTTTGGATCGCACCAACCCACCCTCACGCGTTCCGAGGGAAAAATCAAATGGTATCTCAAGAGAACGCACAAGTACAAAGTCGTAGGCAATCTCAGGCACCACCTGCGGGCAATATTAGGAAACGAGCGTGGGCAAGCCGTGGCCTTTGGTATGGGCTATAACACGGGCAATCGTGGGCAACGGGCATGGGCAACCAACCCTTGGGCCACCCCCATGGAAAATCCTAGGCAATGGGCATGGGCAACCCCCGTGGTCAATCCTAAGCAACAAGAGTGGGCAACTGTGGGCATGGGCCATGGTATGGGCAAGCGTAGCCTTGGCACGGGCAAGCCATGGCCCGTGCATGGGCCATGGCATGGGAAATCCTAGGCAACAAGTGTGTGGGCAAGCCGTGGCCTTGGCATGGGCCATGGCATGGGTAAGCGTGCGCATGGGCAACCACCGTGGGCAATCGTGCGCAACGGGCATGGGCAACCAACCCATGGTCAACCCAGTGGGCAATCATAGGCAACAAGTGTGGGCAACCCCTATGGGCAATCCTAGCCAACTGGAGTGGGCAACTATGGGCATGGGCAAGTATGGCCTTGGCACGGGCAAGCCGTGGCCCTTGCATGGGCCAAGGCATGGGCAAAGATGTGCACAGGCAATCGTGGGCAATCCTAAGCAACGGCCATGGGCAACCATGGGCATGGAACATGGAATAGGCAATCCTAGGCAATAGGCGTGGGCAAGCCGTGGGCATGGTCCATGCAAGCGTTGCCTGTGCATGGGCAACTCGTGGCAACGGATGTGGGCATACATGGGCGACCCCCGTGGGTAATCCTGGGTAATGGGCATGGGCAACAATGGGTACGCCCAGGCACTCATCGTGGGCAATCCTAGGCAACGGGCGTGGATAATGTATGGGCAATCCTAGAAAACAGGATTGGGCAACCCCCATGGGCAAATCCTAGTCAATGGGCGTGGGCAATCCCCATGTGCAATCACAGACAATGGGCGTGGAAAATCCTAGGCAACGGGCGTGGGCAACCCCAGTGGGCAAATCCTAGGCAACGGGCGTGGGCAACCCCTGTGGGCAAATCCTAGGCAACAGGCTTGGCCAGTCCCAGTTGGCAATCCTAGGCAACGAGCGTGGGCAACCCCCATGGGCAATCATAGGCAACTAGAGCAGCCCGACGAGGTTCTTTCGGAGCAATCCTAGGCAACTCCTATGGGCAACTGTGGGCAGCCATGGGCAACCTGATGTGGTTCTTCCTAGGCAACTGTGGGCAACCTTAGGCAGCCATGGGCAATCCGACGAGGTTCTTCCTGGGCAACCCCCGGCACCCATCATGGGCAATCCAAGGCAACCATGGGTAGTCTGACGAGGTTATTCCTAGGCAACCGTGGGCAACCATAAGCAGCCATGGGCAACTCGACGAGGTTTGGCATGGGCAATCCTAGGCAACCCCCCGTGGGCAACCTTAGACAGCCATGGGTAACCTGACGAGGTTCTTCATGTTAACCCCCGGCACCCGACATAGGCAATCCGAGGCAATCATGGGTAGCCCAACGGGGTTTTTCCTAGCCAACCGTGGGCAACTAAAGGTAGCCATAGGCAACCCGACGAGGTTCAGCATGGGCAATCCTAGGCAACCCCCGTGGGCAACCGTGGGTAACTATGGACAACCCGACGAGGTTCTTCCTAGGAAACCCCCGGCATGGGCAATTTGAGGCAACGGGTGTGGGCAATCCCCATGGGCAATCATAGGCAATGGGCGTGGGCAACCCCCATGGGCAATCCTAGGCAACCATGGGCAGCCCGACGAGATTCTTACTCGGCAATCCTAGGCAACCCCCATGGGCAACCGTGGGTAGCCATGGGCACCCCGACGAGGTTCTTCCTAGGCAATCGTGGGCAACCTTAGGTAGCCATGGGAAACCCGACGAGGTTTTTCCTGGGCAATCCTCGACAACCGACAGGGCCAATCCGAGGCAACCATGGGCAACCTGAAGAGATTCTTCCTGGGCAACCATATGCAGCCATGGGCAACCCGAAAAGGTTCGGCATGGGCAATCCTAGGCAACTTCCGTTGGCAACCTTAGGCAGCCATGGGCAACCCGACGAGGTTCTTCCTGGGCAACCCCCGGCACCCGACATGGGCAATTCAAGGCAACCATGGGTAGCCCGATGGGGTTTTTCTTAGGCAACTGTAGGCAACCATAGGCAGCCATGGGCAACCCGACGAAGTTCGACATGGGCAATCCTAAGCAACCCCCATGGGCAATCCTGGGCAACTGTGGGCAACCATGGACAGCCATGGGAAACAGACGAGATTCTTCCTAGGCAACCCCTGATATGGATAATCTAAGGCAACGGGCGTGGGCAATCCTAGGAAACCCGATGAGGTTCTTCCTAGGCAACCCCGGCAATCTTAGGCAATGGGCATGCACAGACAAACTATTAAAAATGAATTTTAATCTCGAAAGTGAAATTTGACTTAAAAAATGAATTCCTTGCGCAATTTCTATGGGGCGTGCAATCTCAACTGACATCCATCCGTCAATATGTGGGCACGTTCAATGTCGCCCGGTATATTGAATGCTCTGAAATAAAAAATTATCAAAAAAATCAAAATCTAGAAAGTGAATTACGACTTTAAAAATGAATTCCTTGCATAATTTCTGTAGGGCGTGCAATGTTCTGTGCCGAATGGACGTCCGAATCGATAGGAACCACACCCGGCCCCCAGGGAATTTCAATATCTACTACTGTTTCTTGGGTCTCGCCTGTGAATGATATGTTAATTATTCAAAAGCAGTAGGCCGAAGCCAGAGTCACAAAGATTTTTAATTACAACTCCAATAGGAGCAACCAAAATGCGAAAAATACCATCTATTTAGATAACAAATGCTCGAATCTAATTACATGCATAACAATGGAATTAATCAAGCTATCCGGGGAAGGTCGGGCACCCTGAAAGAGTGCTTCGTTCTGAGCCTTCCAAATTTGGAAAACACTGCCGTAGAGGGCAAGGGTCCACATCCTCCTATCTCGAACGTGCACACACCGGTCCTTGCTGAGCCACTTTAAGCTGGCCTTCAAAGTGGTAAGTTGTCTCCTCCACTCCACTTCATTTCTTACCCGATTCCAGACATACTTCGTGAATGGACAGCCGAAGAAGAAATGGTCTCGCATCTCAGGGGCACCAACACAAAGCATGCATGCCATCGGGCATTCATATTGCCTCCATCTATCCATGGTAAGCATATGATTCCTCAAGGCAATCCACATCCTGAACGAATGTTTCTGAGGAACCCATGGACTCCATAGCTTCTTGTAGATAAACTGTACTGGTGCAGTGGTGGCAGCAAGACAGTACAGTTTGCCTACAAGAAGCTTCCCCATCTCCGAACACGACGCAAATGAGGTGACAATGTCACCTTCGATCCGTGCTCGAACTCTATCCCTTACACGAAGAATATCCTTCCACACTATTGAGGTGCTGTAATTAACCCAAATATCCCAGAACGAAGAAGTCTGAAGATAAATAGCATTAATCCGCCTAATCCAAAGAGACTTCTTCTCCAGATATACACCCACAACACTCCGCAGAGGGCTACATCGTTTGGGAGATCGAAACCCCTAAGTCCCTGGCCGCCCTGTTCCTTAGGAAGGATCACCTCCTCCCAATGAACTGCACCCCTCATGGAACCCCAAAGGAATTCCCAAATCATACGCTCAACTCTGTCAACAATTCCCTTGGGGATCTTCACCATAGAAATCCAGTAGTTCATCACCCCATACACTACCGACCGAACGAGCTACAGTCGGCCTACATAGGAGAGCAAATACGTGGACCATCCCCTGATCAAATTGGATATCTGAGAGATGAGAGGCTCGAAGGCAGACTCTCGAAGTTTACTTCCCTGTAGCGGTACTCCCAAATATCGCATGGGAAAGGTGCCTTCCTTAAAAGGCAATACTTCACGAATCCCCTGTTCTTCAGCCTCCGAAACACCTGCCATAAACAAGTGAGATTTATCTGTGCTTACTTCCAAGCCTGACATTCTAGCAAAAAGATCCAGAGCCTTAACAACAACTTCTACAGAGGAGCGATTGCCATAGGCAAAGATGATCAGGTCGTCAGCGAATGCTAGGTGAGTGATACTTGCTGTAGCACAATGCCGAGAGTGGTGCTTGTAGTTCTCTCTAATAGTAATTCTCCTAAAGAGATGAAATAAGTAATCCATGTAGAGAACAAAGAGCAGGGACGATAGAGGGTCCCCTTGACGCAAGCCCCTCTTACCATTGAAGTATCCCTCTGGAGTGCCATTGACAAGGATGGAGAATGAGGTGGTGGTGACGCACTCCATGATCCATCCTATCATACGTAGGGGAAACCTCAACCCTGTAAGAACTCCACGTAAAAATCCCCAGTCCACTGAATCATAAACCTTCTTGATGTCAACTTTGATTGCCATTCTTCTCCACATACGATGTATTGCCCATCCATAATTCTTCACGATTTCCTGAGCAAGCATCATGCAGTCTCTCATCCTTCGATTTTTTACAAATCCAAAGTGATTTTCAGCAACTAGCCCATCCATGAGATCCGTCAGGCATCCCACAATGACTCTAGAAATAATCTTATAAAGTACATTGCAGCACGAGATTGGGTGGAAATCTCATACTGTGAGATCGTGCTTCCCTTTTGGGATGAGTGTAATAAACGTAGCATTCATCTGTCGCAGTAACTGCCGGGATTGGAAGAATTCTTGGACATTGATCACAACATCTGATCCTACTACGTCCCACGCATCTCGGAAGAAGGAGGCCGTGTATCCATCCAGTCCAGGAGCTTTGTCACCATTCATTCTCCACGCGACACCCTTAATCTCCTTGGCCGTAATAGGCGCTACAAGTTCCTGCGCTTGCTGATCACTCAGCGAAGCACCCCACTCGAACACATTATCATCAATCTCATCTTAATCACCTACAGTGCCCAGTAAGTCCTTGTAAAACGTGAGAAATTCTCCAACGACTTCATCTCGAGAGGAAGTGTGCCCGGATATGGTACGTACGGGGGGGATGACATTTCTTATGCCATTGGACTTAATCTTCTTGTAGAAAAACATTGTAGGTTTATCCTGATTGATCAAATACTCTGCCCTGGCCATCTGAGAAAAGAATAGATGCTCGGCGTGGCAAAGAAAGTCGACCTTCTTTGCCACCTCACGAACTCTGTCCTATTTCTCAGTGTTACCTAGATCAGCATGGCTCTCCAGCTGAAGGCTATCAATCTCCGTTCTAGTTGTCTCTGCTCACTCAGCAATGTGGCCGAAGTCCCTCTTGCCAAGAAGACGTAACTTTAGCTTGAGAAGTTTTAGCTTGCGGCATACACTGAATTGAGTAGTACACCAAACGCGTGAGTCCCATTCCTCACGAACAGTATCCAGGTAACCACTACTAGTCCTCCACTTGTTCACATATCTTTGAAAGACTTTGGCTTAGGAATTTTTCTAGAAGATTTCTCCAGCATGCCCTGGCACCCGACGTGGGCGTCCCCTAGCGTGCCTTGGCACCCGATATGGGCATCCCCCGATGTGCCACCACAACCGACGTGGGCATCCCTTGTCCAGTTCAATATCTGAGCATCCCCGTATGTTCCCTTTTGATCATATGCCCAACGTGGCTAGTGTTTCTTTGCATCTAGCGAATCGTGCTCGAGTTTCCTATTCTTTGTCTAGCCTTTCTTGCAGAGTTTCTCCATGGCGTGGTTTAGTGATGAGATTCGCACGCAAGCATTGTATATGTAATGATGCATGAGTGGTGAAGGGCTTGATCGTGCGCCTCGTGTCCCTGCTACGGCGGCGAAGGCGCCGCGCGACAGCCTCCTCAATAGTTAGCGCGAGAGCTATTAGCCTCGGCCATCATCGGTTTTCCCGTGATGAATTCCAATTAAGATGGCAACCATCTATACAATTAGTCATTTTCCACCTTGCACCGCTGCTCCATCTGGAAATGCAGTGCGGGGGGACATTAGGGCCCGCATCGTGCCTCGCCCAATTTGAGCACCCTTAAGGATGCTTGGTCTGTCGAGCCACAATGCCACACTGCTGAAATTCTTAGTTACAGAGCACAGAGCCACCACGAGGCCACGGTGCCTCCGTCGTCCACATAGAGAGAATTCAATGCTCCATACGAACAACCATCGTGCGTGACTTGGTCTGAGTACCACCGTAGCTCGGATCATGCCGTTCCGGCATCGGTGAAGAATGCTACCTGGTTGATCCTGCCAATAGTCATATGCTTGTCTCAAAGATTAAGTCATGCATGTGTAAGTATGAACTAATTCAGACTGTGAAACTGTGAATGACTCATTAAATCAGTTATAGTTTGTTTGATGGTACCTGCTACTTGGATAACCGTAGTAATTCTATAGCTAATACGTGTAATAAACCCCGACTTCTTGAAGGGATGCATTTATTAGATAAAAGGTCAACACGAGCTCTGCTCATTGCTGTGATGATTCATGATAACTCGAAAGATTGCACAGCCCTCGTGCCGGCAATGCATCATTCAAATTTTTACCCTATCAACTTTCAATGGTAGGATAGTGGCCTACCATGGTGGTGATGGGTGACGAAGAATTAGGGTTTGATTCCGAAGAGGGAGCCTGAGAAACGGCTACCATATCCAAGGAAAGCAGCAGGCGCACAAATTATCCAATCCTTACATGGGGAGGTAGTGACAATAAATAACAATACTGGGCTCTTTGAGTCTGGTAATTAGAATGAGTACAATCTATATCCCTTAACGAGGATCCATTGGAGGGCTAGTCTGGTGCCACCAGCTGCGGTAATTGCAGCTCCAATAGCGTATATTTAAGTTATTGCTATTAAAAAGCTCGTAGATGGACTTTGGATTGGGCCAGCTGGTCCGCCTTCCGGTGTGCACTGGTCGTCTCATCCCTTCTGCCGGTGATGCACTCCTAGTCTTAACTGGCCAAGTCGTACCTCCGGCGCTATTACTTTGAAGAAATTAGAGTGCTCAAAGCAAGCCTATGCTCTGGATATATTAGCATGGGATAATATTATAGGATTTTGGTCCTATTACGTTGGCCTTTGGGATCGGAATAATGATTAACAGGGACAGTCGGGGGCATTCGTATTTCATAGTCAGAGGTGAAATTCTTAGATTTATGAAAGACGAAAGTTGGGGGCTTAAAGATGATCAGATACCGTCCTAGTCTCAACTATAAACGATGCCGACCAGGGATCGGCGGATGTTTCTTAAAGGACTCCGCTGGCACCTTATGAGAAATCAAAGTCTTTGGGTTCCGGGGGGAGTATGCTCGCAAGGCTGAAACTTAAAGGAATTGACAGAAGGGCACCACCAGGAGTGAGAGCTCTTTCTTTTTTTGGGTAAATGGTAAATAATATATAAATAAACATAACAATTACAACAATACAGTGATACAAACACCACCTAGAAATAATGGTGCACAAAGAAAGGGTAAATGAGGTTTAAACAGGACCTTAAAACTACCGAAGAAGGGAAAGGCGTGGCTCCCTAAAAATCCATACCTCGTTGGCATCATTAAAACCTATTTATGAAACACCCCCAATGGGAAAAAACCATAAGTAGGAAAAAGAGAACCAACAATAGAGAAAGAGGCATGAACCAAACTCCAACCATACAAGATGGCGAGAGTGAAGAACAATACAACCGAAAATTCTCCAAACATACTAGGATGGCGAGAGAACTACCAAAAATAACAAATATTCAGGGCATACCCCTGTCTAACAATAATACAAACAAATTACATTGAGCAAACCAGGAAAAGAAGACAAGCTAATAGCAGCACAATACTAGAACTTGATGAAATCCAGAGGATAGATCCAATAGAGAATCTTGTAAATCATCGATTGAATCTTCCCAATGATTGTATCAACATCAAACTCCACAGCATCAAAGATCAAGGAATTCCTAGCCCTCCAAATTTGGTATATAGTGGAGATAAGAGCGAGCTGACGAGCACGCACTATCACGACCCCAACAGCAGGCTCTTTCTTCAACCATTTGATGGCACTTAAGATAGTAGACATGGATCTACCCATACCAAGCCAAGCTCGAATCTTAAACCAAATAGCAACAGTGAACCTACAATGGAAAAAGGGATGATGTGAGGATTCATTAACACAATCACACAAAGCACATACCTTGTCAATATCCAAAAAATGATAGGTTATCTCTGCTTTTGAGCATCCCAAGAATGGCCAGCTATGTTATGAAGGAGAATTTAGGAGGAATATAATTTTTCCAAATCATATTCTTCCAAACATTATTTTCACCTTTCAACCTAAAAATATCATAGACAGCAGAAGTATCAAGACCCTTCGGAGTACTCCACCCCGAAAACTTATCAATGACACTACTCATGTTACCAAGCTTTTCAAAGAGATCATCCCTAATATCAATAACACGCTTGAGGAGGGGGAATCTCTCAAGTTAGGTTTCCAATCCCAAATAGAAGAATCTTTAATGTAATAATGATGAACCCAATGAATCCATAGGGAATCAGATTTAAGGTGAAAGTTCCACAGGATACGAGATAAAAGAGCATTATTCTATGCTTTAATATCTCATATACCCAATCCACCCTCCTCAAAGGGCTTACAAATATCCGTCCAACTAACTAGTGGTATTTTCCCTCCCCACAATAAGGCTCTACAAAGTTTATGAATGCGATCAATGACAGCACCGCGGAGGGGTAAGATTTGGAGCCAGAAACACTCAACTCCATGGAAGACGGATCAGATGAGCTCAATTTTCCATGCATAAGAGAGAGTATTAGAAGACTAAGAGTTAATATAGTTAGATATACGCTCAAAGAGAGGGGCATAGTGGACAACATTGAGCTTCTGAGAAGCCAGGGGGACACCCAGATAACGAAAGGGAGAGAACCAACAGGAAAGTTCAGGAGGGCACGAATATCATCCATGTCCGTAATATTGATACCAACCGTATTGATACAGGATTTATGTGGGTTGATACCAAGGCCAGAGGTGCACTTGAAGGATTCAAGGCAGTCAACAAGAATCTTGACATCAATGGGATCTCCACGTGCAAAAAGCATAAGATCATCCGCAAACACCAAGTGAGATATACCAAGATCAGCACATTTAGGATGAAAATTGAAGTCAGAATTAGTGGTTTTAGATATCAATAACCTCAACAGGTATTCCATGCAAAGAATAAAGAGAGAAGGGAACATCGGGTCACCCTGTCAGAGGCCTTTCTTAACAGCGAAAAAACCCTTCCAAGAACCATTCACAGAAATAGAGAATGAAGGGATGGTAACACATTGCATAATCCAAGAGATAAAAAGCAGAGGAAAACCAAAACCATGAAGGACTTCAGCAAGGAAGGACCAAGACACAATATCGTAGGCTTTTTGAAGGTCAACTTTGATAGTGCATCTAGGAGAGGTGCGCGATCTAGCATAACCCCGCAATAACTCTTGGGCAAGAAAAATGTTATCAGTGATATTTCTACCACAAAAAAAGCTGCTTGGGCTTTATCAATGAGGATGGGAAGGATAGGATCAAGCCAATTAGATATGATCTTGGTGATTGCTTTATAAACAACATTACAACAAGCAATGGGTCTAAAGTCAGAGACACAAGCTGCGTGATTAGATTTGAGCATAAGAGAGATAATAGTATGATTTAATTGTTTAAGGATCAAACCATTTTTGAAGAATTCAGAGACAACCTAAGTGACAAGGTCACCAACAATGTGCCAAGAGTTTCTAAAGAAACCCACAGAATAGGCATCAAGGCCAGGAGCCTTGTCTTCACTAATAGAGAAGATAATCTTTAATCTCACAAGGGAGAATGGGTTTAGTGAGGTCAGAGGCAAGCTCATGGGGTAAAGAAGGACCCCAATCAAACACACTAGGATCAATAAGAGATCTCGATTTATCCACACCAAATAGGTTGGTATAGAAATTCTCAAACTCATTAGCAACCTGATCAAGAGAGGTAGTAGGCAAACCATTACTACCAATAATGGAGGTAATATAGTTCCTAGAAGCATTCCTCTTAATAATGCTATGGAAGAATTTGGAGTTCTTGTCATTCAAAGTAAGAAAGTTGCATTTAGCTTTTTGGGCCAAAAAACTCCTCTCCGCATTTGAGAGAAAAAGAGCTTTGACATGAAGATGTTGACTTGCTCACACAGGATCAAATCCGAAGGATTCCTATCAAGCAGCAACTAATTTTGCATAAGCTCATCATTCTCAGCTTTAGACCTAGAAGAAATACGGGAGAAGTGTTGATAGTTCAGAGTTTTAAGGCTAGACTTCAACACTTTCAATTTCTGACAGAGAAGATATTGGGAAGTGCCACTAAAGTAAGAATCCCAAGTAGAGGACACCACATATTGGTAGTTAGGATGGACAGCCCACATGTTAAAAAATTCAAACGGTTTTTTAGAAGAACGAGGTTGGGAAAATAAAGATACAATAGCAGGCGAATGATCAGAGAGACAACCTGCTGGGGGAAAAATAACAGGGCATTAGAAGCCATTAGATTGCCAACTAGGGTTAACTAGAACCCTTACAAGCTTACACCAAGTGCTATTATTATTCCAAATGAAAAAGCAACCAGAGGACTGAACATCAGAAAGACCTAGAAAAAGCCACGAATCTTGGAAATCCTTAAGATCATAAGCAGTGACAGGCGCACCCATTATTTCCTTAGGATTCTTGATGCAATTGAAATCACCAAGAACAATCCAAGGACTTGAGAGTGGGAGGCCAAAATGAAGAAGAGGGTCTCAAAGGGCTCTACGGTTAACAACCATATACAACCCGTAAACAAAAGAGATATGGGAGGAAACATGAGTTTCCTTACAACAAACCCCACAATTGATGACTTGGGGGTGATGGAGAGGACAACTAAATCAACCTTAGAGGGATTCCAAATAATGAGAATACGCCCACCACTAAAAGAATCAAAGTTGTTCACCTGATTCCAAGAGGGAAAATAATTTCTCATCATAAGATCCAACTTACGAAGCTTTAGTTTAGAGTCTAAGATACCAACAATGTCTAGATTATGATGCTTTTAAAAATAGACACACCTTTGAGCTTGAGAGGTTTATTACAACCTCGGATATTCCAAGATGCAAAATGCTCTGGAGAAACCAGAAAAAGAGGCCACTAACAACATTGGGGGGCCTAGCATTCGGAGGAATGTAGGGTTTCCTAGCCGCAGGAAAGGCAGAAGAAGTGGAAGGAAGGTTTTTGGAACCTTGGACCACTCCAAAAACTTTGGGGTTTGACTTCCTATTTTGTTTAGAAGTCACCAAAGTAAACTCCTTATCATCAGGAGATGCAACAGAATGAATATTAGGAGCAGACGGAATGGAGGGAATAGGTAAACCACCCCTAACCAAGTTAATATCCCCAACTTTCAAAGGCTCAGAAGCATTAGTGTACAAAATAGACGACCCCAAACCCTCCTTGGGAACAACATCAGAAACACCAATACTACATTTATCAGAGGAAACAGAGATATCAGCAATACCAACGTTAACAGAGTTGCCCACGGGCCCATTATTATTTAAATCAATGGTAATCAACCCATTTTTAACCATATCAATCTTAGATGCAGGATTAATAGAAGAGCTTGGGTCATCAACATCTAAGATAGCAAATCTGGAACTGGCAAGGTCAGCAGAAAGAGAGTTTTTAGCAAACGTACTTTCGTTCTTGTGCACCACATGAAATTCAATGTTGTTACCTTTAAGGACATGTGGAGCAGAGGTATCTATTTGTTGCTTTGCAGCATGGTCAGCCTGCTCACCTCCCTCCTTAGGGTTCAAAGGGGCCTATCTTTTAGGTGCAAAAGGGGGAGGGCAGTTAGGGGAAAGGTGACCAAATCGAGAGCATAAAAGCAACAGGGACAGAACAATAGGAAACGTAACTAAGAAAATAAGATGACAGAACAGCGAAAGCCATCAACATGAAAGAAACAACATACAAGCAACATGACACCATCAACTGAAGAAGATAGAAAAGGAAGGGGAACACAAGACAAATGAGGACATAAGACCCGACTCAATAGTAGGGAAGGAAAGAGAAGAAGACACGCAGACAGAAACAGGGAAGAAGGAGAGAAGAGAAATGAAAAATATAACCCAAAGAAAAGGAGAGAGCACACCTGAACCATTCTAGAAGAGGACTAAGAACTAGGCAGGTCAGAGGGAACCAAAGAGTATCATTGCCTCAAATGGAAACAATTATAGAACCGCAACTATTGAGAACCCATGCTCTAAATCGGAGTAGCCGCACCAGACCCAATAAGTGCCGCCTGACAGAAATCGCCACCACAGACACTAAACTCAGAAATGAAGCTACAGTTCCAAGCCGAAGCAGTCGCCACCCAAAGCTCTAGATAGCTCTGCCACTAACTGTGACCAACAACACTAAGTAGCGAGTCGCTGGATAAGACAGGCAGGACTCGGTGCCAACAAACACCAAAGGGAGAAGACGAGTCCGGATCGGAGAAATAAGTTGCACCGCCACCAAACCCTATTGTACTCCGCCACTGACCGCAAACCCTAGATGCGCGATGCAACAACCCACATAATTCCTCAAAAATTACGAACCCTAGATACGCCGCCACAGGGAAAACCCCTAGCACCACCTAAATCTGAGCCCAGCCGGCTGTAATCAACAGCTTATCTGACCACCGGCTTCCAACACTCGAGAGAATCTCGTCCAGAAGGCGAAACCCCAAAGGGAAACCCAAGACGACGTGAAATACAGAACCTCAAATTTAGGGATTTAAGGAAACAAATTTGATTAAGAATAACCAAATAAGGAAACAAACAGTAATCCGACTATGCATAATCCAAAAAAATCAGATTAAGCATTGGAAAAACGAAGATCCAAGGAAGAAAATAGCATTCGTGAGGCGCCTCTAGAGAGAGAAATTCTCTAACACCACTACTGAGAGCTCTACTGAGAGCTCTTTCTTAATTTCATGGGTGATGGTGCATGGCCGTTCTTAGTTGGTGGAGCGATTTGTCTGGTTAATTCCATTAACGAATGAGACCTCAGCATGCAAACTAGCTGTGCGAAGGTATCCCTCCGCGGCCAGCTTCTTTGAGGGACTACGGCCTTTTAGGCCGTGGAAGTTTATGGCAATAACAGGTCTGTGATGCCCTTAGTTATTTTAGGCCTTACGTGCACTACACTGATGTATTCAATGAGTTTATAGCCTAGGCCAACAGACCCGAGTAATCTTTAAAATTTCATCATGATGGGGATAGATCATTGCAATTGTTGGTCTTCAACGAGGAATTCCTAGTAAGTGCGAGTTATCAGCTCGCGTTAACTACGTCCCTGCCCTTTGTACATACCACCCGTAGCTCCTACTGATTGAATGGTCCGGTGAAGTGTTCGGATTGAGGCGACATGGGCGGTTCACTGCCTGCAACATAGCGAGAAGTCCACTGAACCTTATCATTTAGAGGAAGGAGAAGTTGTAACAAGGTTTCTGTAGGTGAACCTGTAGAAGGATCATTGTTGAATCCTACAAAGCAGGCCGTGAACATGTTCAAAAACACCTGGGTTCCACGTCGTCGGCTAACCCCCACGCCGCGTGCCCAGACCCGACGATGCTCGCGCCACTCGGGCCTAATAAACTCAAGCACGGGATGTGCCAAGGAATACGAACACGAGTGTCCCCCGCTGAACGCCCTGTCCATGGGGCACTTCGGGGATCAGAAAGCCTATCGAATGTCTAAACAACTCTCGACAATAGATATCTTAGCTCTTAAATCGTTGAAGAACATAGCGAAATGCGATACTTGGTGTGAATTGCAGAATCCCATGAACCATCAAGTCTTTGAATGCAAATTGCGCCCGAAGCCACTAGGCCGAGGGCACGCTTGCCTGGGCATCACGCATTGCGTCGCCCCCTCCCCGCACCCAAACGCGTGGTGGGGGCAGAGAGTGGTCCCCAATGTGCAGCGCCGCACGGTCAACCCAAATGTGATACCCCAGGGACGCACATCACGACAAGTGGTGGTTGAACCCTCAATGCGCGTTGTGGTTCACCACTGTGTCGGAATGCACGATCAGACCAAATGGCACCTGTGATCACGTCGCCTTCAACTGCGACCCCAGGTTAGGTAGGATCACCCGCTGAGTTTAAGCATATCAATATGTGGAGGAAAAGAAACTTACAAGGATTCACCTAGTAACGGCGAACGAATTGAGAATAGCCCAACTTGAGAATCGAGCGGTCACGCCGTTCGAATTATAGTCTGGAGAAGCATTCTCTGTGGTGGACTGGGGTCGAGTTTCCTAGAATGGGGTGCCATAGAGGGTGAGAGCCCTGTTGCTCCCGGACCCTGTCGCACCATGAGGCACTATCGGTGAGTCGGGTTGTTTGGGAATGCAGCCCCAATCAGGCGGTAAATTCCATCCAAGGCTAAATATGGGCGAGTGACCGATAGCGAACAAGTACTGCGAGGGAAAGGTTAAAAAGGATATTGAAAAGAGAGTCAAAAATTGCTTGAAGTTATCGGGAAGGAAGCGGATGGGAGCTAGCGATGAATCCCGGTCGGATGTGGAATGGCGAGAGCTGGTTCGCTGATTGACTCGGGGCACGGACCAGCACGGATCAATGCAGCACTCAATGCTTGGGCAGTCGATATGCTCGTTGTATGGCATCGCACAGATCCAGGCAGACATCGCACACCTCGTGCATGCCTCGGCAACTGCGCACTCCTAGTGCTGGCCTGCGGGCTCCTTATTCGACCCATCTTGAAACACGGACCAAGGATTCTGACATATGGCAAGTCAATGGGCGATTAATCCCATAAGGTGCAAGGAAGCTGACCGGTGTGATCATCCCCGAGAGGTGCACTGCCGATCGACCTTGATCTTCTGAGAAAAATTAGAGTAAGCGTACCTGTTGGTACCAAAATGATGGTGAACTATGCCTGAGCGGGGTGAAGCCAGAGTAGCTGGTTCCCTCCGAAGTTTTCCTCAGGATAGATAGAGCTCTAGTGCGAGTTCTATCGCATAAAGCCAATGATTAGAGGCATCGGGGGTGCAATGCCCTTGACCTATTCTCAAACTTTGAATAGGTAGGATGGCGCGGCTACTCCATTGAGCCACGCCAGAGAATTGTGAGCTCCAAGTGGGCCATTTTTGGTAAGCAAAACTGGAAATGCATGATAAATCGGAAGTCGGGTTACGGTGCCCAACTGCGCGCTAACCTAGATCCCACAAAGGGTGTTGGTCGATTAAGACAGTAGGACGGTGGTCATGGAAGTTGAAATCCACTAAGGAGTGTGTAACAACTCACCTGCTGTTGAGTGATATTTTCACCTAGATTTTAGTGTCTTTTTATATGTGTTTTCATATTATTTTATCCGTATTTTATGTTCTATTTGGTTGTGTTTTGTGTTCTTATGGAAATATGTGTGAATGAGCTTTTTATTTGATGCTAAACATGATAAGGAAGATGTAGGAAAAAGCGGATCTCAATTCGGAGTTGAAACGAGGGAGAACGAGCCAAAAGGGAGCTTAGGATACAATCGTGATCACCCTTAGTCTACATCAATTGAGTTAAATCCCTTTTGCATGATAATATGAATCGAGTGTGCTTGGATGTTTCTAATCCCATGTTTTTCCATATTTGAACTTTAGCACCCATTTTCTTTACTTGTCATTTATCTTATTTGCTATCTTATTTACTTGCTACTTGTTTTTGTTGTTAATCAATCTCAAAACCCCCGATCATCTTTACAAAAACAACAATGAACATGAGCTCACGTATTTTGCTAGTCCGAACATAACTCCTTTATGGATTGATAATTTTTCTTGGGATATACTACTACAACGATCGAGTATTCTTGCTCGTGAGTGCTAAAAATAGGCAAACAATTAAACCTCATAGTTTCATCATGTTTTGTAAGGATATTAATGTCTATGTTAATTTCCTTGTTAATATAGTAGGCTAATCTCCCTTGTGAGATTAGCAACATGATAGTTGTTGGATAATTTTGGGGATTTGTGTATTAAAATCCATATGTTGATTGGATCTATGATTTTCTACCATTGATTATTAAGTGCTTGAATTGTATTGATGATTTGTGTGTTTAGTTGTTCTAGATATGTGATTAGATTGAAAAATCAATTATATGCTTAGGATAATTAAGTGAATCATTTCATTAAACACTTCATGTGCATTATAGATTGTGAAGAGATTGAGAAGTCCTTCATAGTTTAGAACCCTTTGGTAGGACATGTGATTGGTTTGATCGAGAGATTGATTAATTGTGTGAAGGGACTCTCATTTAAGCTTAGTACCTAGTTGGAATTGTTTAAGTGAGAACCAATCCATTGAGCTATTTGATATTCATATCATATCCATCTCGAGAGGGAGTTTAGGTGATTTTAGTGTTGGCCCTTAGTCTTCAATCCATGATACATATGAATTTGATACATAATTCCTAGAATTACCACTTCTTGATTGTTGTTAATCTCACTTTTAATCAATTTGGTAAATCACTTTTCATCCATCCATCTTGTTCGTTTGATCATTGCTTGTTCACTTGCATTGATTGATTTAATTTCTTATTTGATCAACCTCCCTTTGATGATTAGTCTCTATAAAATTATAAGAAATGTAAGATCGCTTAAGCACTAGTGCCTACCTCCCTTGGGTTCGATAATTTCTTTAATTGGTCATGCCCACTATATTATGGCTAATCAAATGGCGCCGTTGCCGGGGAGGCAACGGTTGCTAGTAGCTTAACGAATGATCGTTTTGAGTAATCTTAATAGAGACATTATTTTTATTATTTTATTTGTTTACTTGTATTTGCTTTGTGAAACTTTGTTCTAACTTCTCTCATTTTTGAAGGTATATGCAAACAAGATCCAAGGGGAAACAAGTAGAACCTATTGATTTGGAGATTGAGCATACTTTGAGGAGAAGGAGAAGGGAGAACAAAACCAAAAATAGTAATTCAATGGAGAACTTTCAAGAGGATAATCGCGTGGAGATAGTGCATGATGGGGAAGGAGGACACAATATGAACGTGCATGACAACGCACCTCAATTCAATGCAAATCTTCCTCAACAAGCCTATCAAAATCATGGAGCTATGAACAACCAAGCTTTTCTTCAACAAATGGTGCAAAAAGTTCTAAGGCAACAAGGCTTTCAACAAGCTTATGCTCCTCCACAACAAGCTTATGTGCCACCACCTCCACCTCCGGTGCAACATGGAATGCAAAATGATCAAAGGGTGATCCGGGATTTCTTCATGCCGAGGACGATGCCACAAATGATGGGACCACCAATTCATGCCAACAACTTTGAATTTAAAATGGGCTTGATTTCATTAGTGAGAGAGCAACAATTTAGTGGAGCTCCGAATGAAGATCCTAATGCTCATCTAGCTCAATTCATTGAGATTGCCAACACCGTCAAGATGAATGGGGTGAGTGAAGATTGTATCAAGATGAGGTTATTTTCGTTTTCTTTAAAGGATAGAGCAAGAACATGGCTCTCCACTCTTACTCCCGGTACGTGCAACACATGGGACGAACTAGCACAAATGTTTTTGAACAAATACTTCCCACCTTCCAAGAAGCTTTAAATGAAGAGCTTGATCACTCAATTCAAGCAAATGCCTCAAGAGAGTTTTTATGAAGCGTGGGAAAGGTTTAAGGATATGCTACGCAAGTGTCCACAACATGGTTTCCCGGAGAATCAACAAGTTAGATTTTTCTATCAAGGACTTGTGAATGGGCAAAGAGTGCTTGTTGATGCTTCGGCGGGTTGATCTGTACTTGGAGTGACTCCGAAAAGGGCCATAAATATTTTTCAAGAGATTGCTACAAATGTGTACCAATGGCCATCGGAGAGGGTAAGTGGATGCTATGGATTTGAAAGTTTTGATCAAGGGCAACAATATATTGTGAAGAGTGTAAGTGTTGAACCAAGTATGCCAAGCATGGAAAAGATAGTGGCGGAAGTCATTAAACAAATGAGCTTGAATCAAAGTGTGAACAATCAAGGAGCGAATATGGTTGAGGGGCTACAAGTCGAGGAAGGTGTGCTACCTCCAAATGTTGTGAATGGTGAACAATGGGCCAACTCTATGCCACGTGTTGAGGATGTGTCGTACATGCAAGGAAGAAACTACCAAGGGAATTACCAAAATAATTTCCAAGGTAGTTTCAACCAAAGTCAAGGAAACTATCCACCAAGGCAAGGGGGCTTTAATGGTCAAAGTAGTGGAAGCTCATACCCACAACAACAAAGGCAAAGCAACTTCTCTTACTCTAATCCGAGCAAATATGATTGTGTATCCTCCGGGATATCAACCGGGAGCTAAGGCACCAAACAATGAGGGAAGAGCATCAACCGATGAGCTTCTTGAACAATTGATTGCATCAAACAAAGCTAGAGATGAAGCTAATGAAAGAAGATTCAAAGCTCTTGAGGAAAATAATGAAAGAAGATTAAAAGCTATTGAGGAAAATAGTGATAGAAGATGCAAAGCTTTGGAGTACAATGTTGGACAAATGGCAAGTTCATTGAGTGCTCAACAAAAGGGAAAGTTTCCGGCCACAACCGAAGTGAATACCAAAGCTCAATGTTTGTTGGTTGATATGAAGGAGGAACGAAAGGTTGAAGAAGGGTTGGTGGAAAGCAAGATTGTTGAAGAAATGGAAGAGATAAGTAAGAAAGAAGAGAAGGGGCTTAAATGGATACCTAAGTGGAAAAAGGTGCAAGAGGAAAAGAAAGTGGAAGAAAAGGGTAAAGAAGAGGAGTACAAACGTGATTATTGGGGTATTCCGATCACTCCATTCCCTATTCCCTATCCACAAATGTTTGTAAAAGAGGAGAAGAAAAAGGAGTTTGAGGAGTATGTGAAAGAGCTCAAGAAAAAGTATGAGAAAAAAAGGAAAGAAGAGCAACCCGAAGCAAGTGGATCAATGCAAAAAGGGGGGCCTACAAAAGTTGATGATCCGGGGAAGTTCATAATCCCTTGTGATTTTGAAAAGAAAGGTACCCTTGATGCATTGTGTGACTTGGGGGCAAGCGTTAGCGTGATGTCTCATGCCACGTTCAAAGACCTTGCAATTGGAAAGCTAAAGCCTATTACTATCCGTCTTGAAGTTGTCAATGGTGAGGTTGTGAAACCACTAGGAATTGTTGAAGACGTGGAGGTAAAGGTGAAGGGGCTAGCTTTCCCGGTCGACTTCATGATTTTGGAAGTGAAGGCGGACCCCAAAGTTCCACTCATTTTGGGAAGGCCATTTCTAGCTACGGGAAGAGCAAGAATTGATATTGGTAGAGAAGAGTTATCCTTGAGCTCAAAAGGAAAGAGTGTCACGTTCATGTGTAAGAAGGACAAAGGAGCCAAGTCTCACTTAAAGCCTCCGAATGATTTCGATGATCATGATTCTCTTCTCTTTGACAATTTAAATTCATTTCTTCATGATTATATGAAATTGTCAAATGCTAACTTGTCTTCTTGTGATGTTGATAGAAAGAAAGCTCCGAACCTCGATTGGAAACTTGACAAAGGAGAAAGAGGAAGTCCACTAGAATCACTTCTTGATGACGATTTGATGCTAGTGAGCAAGAATGGAGAGGTTGAGCTAGTGGACAAGAAGAAGGCTAAGCTAATGTTTAAAGTGAGGATGCGAGGAGAAAGTGGGATGGACCATCCTTTGGTCCAATGATCGTAAAATTTCATCCGGCTTGAAGACGTTAAACTTAGCGCTAAATGGGAGGCAACCCATTCTTTTGTTATTTTGATGCTTTTTGTTGTTTATTTTGGTCTTGTAGGTGGATTGTGCTCGTGAGAAAAAAATGTTGAAGAAAGGAGAAGAGCTTCATAGATTTGAGTAAAAATGTCACCATTTGTTGCAAACTTAATTCTCGACTCTTGTATCGAGTCAAGTTTGGGGGGAAAGTGTATGGTGAACATAGCTTGAGTCGTGTGGATGCATTTACTTCTCCACAAGAAGATCATCAATGGAAACTACAAGGGTAAGTCCTACCACTTTTTGCAAACTTAATTCTCACTTCTAAGTTCGATTTAAGTTTGGGGGGAGGGTGTGTGGTGTAACTCACCACTTGAGTGTGCTTGATATGATTGTATTGATGATAATAGGTCTTCTTGTAAAATTCACTCAATTTTAAAAATTTTCTCATGAGTTTGGTTGGATTTTGGTATGAATGGTGGTGTTGAAGTGCTTGTGAATCCATATTTTTAAGGCAATTGTTGAGTTAATGGTGTTGTATGAGCTTTGAGTATGAATGAAGGGTATTGGAAGCACGAATGGAGCTTGGAGCAAACGCTTTCCTTACCAAATGCCTATTGAGGGAGTACTCTACACCTTATCACTTTTATTTGATTTTGATTTGGATTGAATGGATTAGCATGTTACTTCATGTGTTATGTTTTTGGGATGTTTATTTTTGTTATTTAGGATTTCCTTTTCAATCAAGGTTGGAATGATTGTGAGCTTACATTGTTATGGATGATTTGAATGTGTGCTTCATTGTTTAATGATGGTGATTGTTGTTTTTGCATGTTATGTGTTTGTTTTGTTTCTTATTTGTTGAGTCTTTATTTTATGTTTTGTGTTTTCTTATTTTTGTCTTGGTATGTTTGGTGGTTTGTTTTGGGATGTTGTGAGTCATTTTTTAACATGAGTGGTGATATGTTGTGGTAGTAAGTGATGACAAGTTATGATTAAGAATCTATACACTTTCGAATTGTGACATGTTTTAATTAACTTATTCAATTTTGAGATGAATGTGATGTAATAAGTTTCTTAAGGTCCAATGCATAAGCTTGTGAGAATTTGAGCCTCAACCGTGCGTACATGGTTTTTTTCACGAGTGGATTGGTTGTGTTTGATAAGCTAGAACTTGCTCAAAGACTATAGGAACGAGTCCAATTTGTGGAGATTAGTGAAATGATCTAAGGCCATCCTTGTCATTTATAGTCATTGCCAAATATTTTCCAACCTTGAACATCATCCCTAGTCAACCACTTTGAGCCTTAAAGCCATTTTATTGTGAATTTAGCACATTACAAGCCTTGATTACCCATTTGAGCCTTATATAATTACCCTTTTGTGTGAGTGATTGAGGAGATGTGGTTTAGAAAGGTTTGATAAGAATTGTGCAAGAAAAGAAAGAAAATGGTAACAAGCAAGAAAAAGGATGAAAAGAGCTCAAGAAAGAATGAACATGCAACCTCAAAACAAGAAAATGAGCAAAGCAACAACAATATGCTCAAGTATTTAAAAGTTTAAAGAAGGAAACATGCATCATAAGAAGCTTAATCAAAAGGAGAAAGTTGATGATTTGTGCTTGTGAACATTAAAGACAAGAAAGGAAGAAAGAAAAGTGGAGAAGTTGGAGAAATTGGCCATCTCTTTGATTACTTACACTTGATTAGTCATTCTTACCTATATTCTTCCTACCCTACCAAAGAGCCTATCATTACATCCGTAATGAAAGACCTTTTAGATCATTAATGGAAACCTTGGCGGTTTGTGAATATAGTCACGAGCAAGCTTATAGCGAGTCGAGCCAATCGATTGATGAGTGTTGTTTTACCCCACTTTAAAGAGTGTTGAGTGAAATTGATATCTATGTGAGGCTTGGACTTAAAAAAGGGACTATATTACACTATCATTCTCTTTAGATTGAACTTGTTAATTCTTCATGTCATGAATCTAATGTTGTAGGATGACTTAGCATAAATTGTGATTCTTATTATTATTGGTGTGTTATTACTTATGTTCGTTTAGTCTTTTCCTAGGTAAATATCTCTCTCCTTAGTTTATCATTTCGTTGTGCGGGGACGCACAACACTTTAAGTTTGGGGGTGTGATGAGTGATATTTTCATCTAGATTTTAGTGTCTTTTTATATGTGTTTTCGTATTATTTTATCCGTATTTTATGTTCTATTTGGTTGTGTTTTGTGTTCTTATAGAAATATGTGTGAATGAGCTTAAACCTAAACATGATAAGGAAGATGTAGAAAAAAATGGATCTCAATTTGGAGTTGAAACGAGAGAGAACGAGCGTGGGCAGCCAACCATTGGGCAACCCCCGTGGGCAATCCTAGCCAACAAGATTGGGCAACCATGGGCATGGGCCTGGGCATGGGAAAGCGTGTCCTTGGCACGGGCAAACCATGACCCTTACATGGGCCACATCATGGGCAAGCGTGTGCATAGGCAATCGTGGGCAACCCCTATGGGCAATCCTAGGCAACGGCCGTGGGCTTGGGCCATGGTATTGGCTATTCTAGGCAACGGCTAAGGGCAAGCCGTGGGCATGGGCCATGCAAGCATAGCCTATGCATGGGCAACCCGTGACAACGGGCGTGGGCATACGTGGGCAACCCCCATGGGCAATCTTGGGCAACGGGCATGGGCAACCATCGGCACGCCCAAGCACCCGTCGTGGACAATTCTAGGAAAGGGCATGGGGAATCCACGTGGGCAACCCGAAGAGGTTCGGCATGGGCAATCCTAGGCAACCCCCATGGGCAACCTTAGGCAGCCAAAACATGATAAGGAAGATGTAGAAAAAAGCGGATCTCAATTCGGAGTTGAAACGAGGGAGAACGAGCCAAAACAGTGAAGGAATCAGGACAGCAGCAACACGACTGGCCGTGTCGGTGGCACGAGCCGTGTCGCAGTACACGACTCGTGTAGTCAACACGGGCCTGTCCAGACGGTCGTGCGGCAACATCTATTCATCCAACACGATCACCACTTGGCCGTGTTGCGGAGCTCGACTCGTGTTGCAGCATACGACCCGTGTAGCCAACACGGGCCTGTAAGGAGAGGCCGTGCGGGAGCATCAGTTCACGCAACACGGGCACCTTATGGCCGTGTTGTGCCACACGACTCGTGTCATGTCTGGGATCAGAAAAAAAAATCAGAATCCTTCTAGAAGGCCCATAAGGGTATAAATACCCCTCCATTCAGATTTTATAGAGAGGATCCGAAATTCCACCTTCCCCACACACCTCACACACCATTTCCTCCATTTTTCACCTTCATCTTCATCCATTCACCATCCTTTGGATCTACCATCATCCAACCATCAAAATCATCATCCAATTGAAGAAAAGAAGCAAGGAAGAGAGGAAGATAACAAGGAAAGGAAGGAAATCACCATTGAAGTGACATCAAGGGAGTTTCCATTCATTTCTTGTATTAATGATTAGAGTTATTTTCACCTATATTTTAGTGTCTTTTTATATGTGTTTTCGTATGATTTTATCCATATTTTATGTGTTATTTGGTTGTGTTTTGTATTTTTATTAGAATGTGTGTGAATGAGCTCAAATAAACAAAATTCAAAGAAAGGTAAAATGCATCAAAAGAAGTTCAATCTAAGGAAAGTTAATGAATAGTGCTTAAGATTGTAAAGATAAGAAAGGAAGAAAGAAAAGTGGAGAAGTTGAGGAAATTGGCCATCTATTTGATTACTTACACTTGTTGAGTCACTCTTATCCATATACTTCCTACCCTACCAAAGAGCCTATCATTACATCCTAATTAAAGACCTTTTTGATCATTGATTGAAACTTTGGTGGTTTGTGAATATAGTCCGCGAGCAAGCTTATAGCGAGTCGAGCCAATCGATTAATGAGTGTGATTTACCCTATTTCAAAAGAGTTTTGAGAGACATCGATATCCATTGTGAGGCTTGGACTTAAAAGGGACTATATTACTCTTTATTCTCTTTTGATTGAACTTGTTAATTCTTCATGTTATGATTTTAATGTTGTAGGATGACTTAGCATAGTTTGTTGTTATTATTGCTAACGATGTGTTATTGCTTATATTCGTTTAGTCTTTTCTAGGTGAAAATTTCTCCTTTTGATTTGTCATTTTTGTTGCTCGGGGACGAGCAACACCTTAAGTTTGGGGGGTTGATTAGAGCTATTTTCACCTATATTTTAGTGTCTTTTTATATGTGTTTTCGTATGATTTTATCCGTATTTTATGTGTTATTTGGTTGTGTTTTGTATTTTTATTGGATGCTAAACATGATAAGGAAGATGTAGAAAAAAGTGGATCTCAATTCGGAGTTAAAACGAGGGAGAACGAGCCAAAACAGTGAAGAAATGCAGGAACCAGCACCAACACGGGCCGTGTAGCCAACACGGCCCTGTAAGAGTTGGCCGTGTGGCGACATCTAGTCATTCAACACGGGCAACTTCAGGTCGTGTCCAATTGCACGAGTCGAGTCGGGAGCACGAGCCGTGTCGCCAACACGGCCCTGTAAGAAGTGGCCGTGTGGCGACATCAGAAGAGCCAACACGGTCACCCTGTGCCCGTGTTACAACACACGACTCGTGTTGGCAGCACGAGCCATGTCATCAACACGGCCCTGTAAGGCGAGGCCGTGCGGCAGCATCAGAAGACACAACACGGCCACCTCATGGCCGTGTTGCAGAGCACGACTCGTGCTGTGTATTTTCCTGCAGAAATTTCCAAATCCTTCTAGAAGCCTCCATAGGGGTATAAATACCCCTTTATTCAACAATTGGCAGGAGATCCGAAAATCCCATCCTCTACACACACATCACACACCATTTCTTCCATTTTCCACCTTCATCTTCATCCATCTTCATCCACCCATCATATCTTCCATTTTTTGGTGCTAAAGACTTCAAAATCAAGAGCTAGAGGTGGAGATCAAGAAGAATAGAAGATTCTCTTCAAGAAATTGATAGGGAAGAATCCATTCATTTTGTATTTCTTTAGATCTAAGACTATGGGTATTTGTAATGAATCATTTATTTGTTTTATTACCCTTATCATGTTAGGCTAATCCCTCTAGTGGGATTAGGAGCATGAAGAGCATATTAGATTTATATTATCATGTGGATTAAATTAGTTTTTGGTTTAATTGATGTTGATTTCTAATCATGGAGTTTAATTGTCTTGATGTTGTGATGGCATGGTTTGTTATTCATGAATATTTATTGGTTTAATGGATTGTTGATCAATGGATTATTTGTGGTAATTAAATGCTATCATGATGTTCATGTATGTATTGCTTGGAGTGAGATGGAAACGACCCTCTATAGTATTAGGAAGGCATGATTAGACATTGAGTTTAGGTTTGACCGAAAGGATATTTGAATTCAATGAGAGGAACCAATCCATTCGTTGGCCTTAGTACACAAAAAGGGAGAGTTTAATCTAACTAGTACCTAGATGGAATGGGTTAATGTTGGGCTTTGATCTTAAGTGCTTTTGGGAGTCTAAAATGGATCAACAACCTTTGTAACCCGAAAGGGAGCTTAGGATACAATCGTGATCACCCTTAGTCTACATCAATTGAGTTAAATCCCTTTTGCATGATAATATGAATCGAGTGTGCTTGGATGTTTCTAATCCCATGTTTTTCCATATTTGAACTTTAGCACACATTTTCTTTACTTGTCATTTATCTTATTTGCTATCTTATTTACTTGCTACT